>GL502486.1:615672-627157 GCA_000149185.1 Mayetiola destructor
AGGAACGCTCCAACCGCATACTTTCTGTGCCTTCATGGGCAGCGTTGTTCCCGCTTGATCACGGCATTATTTTGACGTTGATTCGAGCGCATTATTTTGACTCGGTGTTCTTGTGGCAAAACCTTCATACCAATTCCGATTTTGAATGAGCCATTCATCTTCAAAATACCTCACCAACTCAGAAGAGATCGGTTGCCATTTAGCAATAAGCAGGCGAGAGGCTTTATCAAAAGTTGTTGGGTTTTTCGAAACCTGTAATGTATCCAAATCACCTGGCAATATAATATAAGGAAAAAAATTGTTGATATTTGAGCTCTTAAATTTCTTATTAGGATATTCACCTACGAATTCAGCCTGTTCCTTCCGATCGCGAATATATTTCGTTAAATTCTTCACGATGGTCCGCCTTACGTGTGCCCAGCACATTATTATATTGTCACCGACCCGAAAAACGTTTTAAAAACCGTTTTGAAGGCTTTTAGTCGCATCTCAAACAAGAATACGATGTATGAAATCTATTCCGAATGATTCTTCGACAGCATCTTGGACGGATTGGAAAAAAATGTAAAGTCCCCTTTCTCTCTCATTGGTTGCCACAAAAACAGTTAATATTTGGAATATTGTCTCATAATCATATATTTCATATCACATTCAAAAAAGTGAATATTGTCGAAGACAGTCTTCGAGTTGAGGACGATAACAAAGGCTTGTTGTCACTATGGAATCTTGATTATTTTCCTGAAACAGTATTTTCAGCATGAGTAGACACTTTGGGCCCTGTCTTCCGTGAAACTTTAGTTACGGCCTCAATGCTTTTTCCTGTGTTACAATGTATGAGAATACTTAATCAAATCTCATTCGTTCGAGAATCAAATAGACGATTTCCTCTAAAATGTTGACAAGAGATGTTGTTTCCCATAGCATTATGAGATTTCGCATAGTGGCTGACAGCCACTGGCTGTGCTCGTTAAACCCTTTGATTGCTAGCTCTAGTACAGCAAATGTAAGAATTTGCCATTTCACAATAGAAATTTGCATTAAAATATATTTGGCATTTAGATTTCGAATAGCAACTCCGAAACTACATTTTCTTTCTGGATGGAGGCATATTGTGATGATTTCATATTGCCTGGTCAAACTTTTGAGAAAATCCTCGATTACATAGGATTTCAAATGTCAATATTCTGTTAATCCAATCTCCAATCAATTCATGTAGGGTATGTTGGAGTGAATTGAAAATATGGGGTGATTCGACAAACGTCATTTATTTCTCGTAAATGTTGAGTTGAAGATCTTTCTGTACTGGAATATGATGTGTACTCTATATTCTAGAGGCATATACCAGTGCACACGCATTCTTTTCGTTCGCTCCGTGAAAAAAAAGGAAATTTCAAGTATTGGAAAAAATATAGGAATTTGGGCTTTGTTGCGCTATTAATATTTTTTCGACGTTATTTTTAAGATAAATAAGACTAAAGTGTTCGTTTACACTTTATCTATCGAAATGCAACAATATTTTTCAAATATCTAAATTTGTTTCAATGACGCCTCAAATTTTTTTCCGAAATTGCGTTATGGAGTGATTTGACAAATTTCATTGGAAAAATTCCAAAAACCATTTCCTGGCATTTCATTGTGTGTTTTCGATGTTTAAATAAATTAAGAGTTTTTCGTTACAGTTCGCTGTTTGTTAGTCACCATGGTACGAAAATTTATGATAAAACATTTCGTGCACCCGTTGGTTCGCATCAACATGCGAACAATTTAATCGAAACCATTAAATTCATCGAAATTTAGAAAAAATCTGTATATTCTGTTGCTCATGCATATAACATACCATTCAAGACGCTGTAATCATAGAGACACATGAGAAGCTGAAGAAATCGCTTGAACGAAGCGCGAAGAAATCAAGACCAAAACAAAAACGGCCAGCGACTTATTTGCATACCTGCAAGCAGGTTAGGAACCTGCTCGGCTTTGAAAAATCCTTAAAAATCGAGAAAAAATCGCAGAGGCTTCATCCAGGGCTTATTTTGTAGGTTACCTTGACTCATTCCTCATTCTTTATAGCCGCATTTTAAGTTTTTTGAAAAACATGATTCTCCTTATATGTACTTATAGGCTCGAACAAAAAACTATTGTCAATTCACCCCAACATACCTTACATTTTCTTTAAATATCATGACACCAAGATTCACTTTATAAGATCGATTCCATAAATAACATCCCGCTTAAAGAATTTAAGCGTAGCAAGCAATGGAACACAGGCAAAATAGCTTCGATTTCCATTTTGAGTCAGGCAAGTCAGTTTTTTCCTTCATTCAATTCGGAACTGTATCCGGCCTTGGATTTAATAAAGAAGATTCTTTAAAATCATTTATTCATAGCAGATGATATGAAGTTCAATCTATGTGAACAAAGTATATAATATCTTCTGTTGTGATATTGTGATAAAGTCATGGGAGCGCAATTTGATATTTTTAATCTCATATCTATAGCCATGGCCCAATGTTGCTATAATATGACCAAATCACAACAGCTACAATGACAGTTCTTCACAATGAACTAATGTATAATTTTGAGTTGATTTCTCAGTCTTTCCACGTTCTACCTTTTCATTTACAAGACTATTTTCTATGATGCGTCAGCTTCCTTCAACTCAAAGAATTACGTAGTCTCGAAGAAATGTGCTCAGGATTCGGTGGACTTGTCAATCAAATTATGTTAATCCAAAGAAGTGGGAAAAATTTGTTGTGCTGTCATCGAGTCGAGCACAATGGTCTATCTAATAACAAACATTTTCGCTACATAAGATCTGGCGAGGGTTTATTCAAAAGAATGAATAAAGAGGAAAAGAGACACGAAAAGTATGCAGACTATTTATTGTTTAACTATGCTTATCCATATTCGTAACCGTTATCAAACAGATCACGTTTTTTAGTCAATTTATAATGTATTGTTGACGAGAACATTAAACCGGGTACACTGTGCACAGGGATGACAACTATTTTCGGTATTACGTTTCTTTTGGGAATAACATTCCACGTTTTATATTACTTTTCCGCAAACCACAATTTAAGATGCAAGAAAAGTATTGGTTCACCCCAAAAAAAATGCAAAATTTTTTTTTTTGAGCTACTTTTCCGTTTTCCGGCAAGGAAAACACAACGACGAGTTTTTAAAAAAAAAATCTTTGTGTATGTCGTCGTCGTCGGCACTTTTACCATTTACAAATGTCTTGTTTGCACGATAGCACGTTTAAAAAAAAAGTCGAAAATTTCTGAAATTTTTTTTTCTCGCTGAAACGCGGGGAAAAACAATTTTCTTGAAAAAAACTCTTTGCCCATAGGTCCTCCTTCACATTGAGAAAAAAAATGAAAACATTATCAGTTCAGAAACAATAAAAAAATCATAAAAATTGCGCGGAAAAGTTTGTTTCAATCCTTAAAACCATTTATTTTTTTATTCATTCAAAGAATGTATGGTAATTTTACATAGCCCAATGTTCAGAACGCATGAACCGTAGAGAAAAGCAAACAACAAAGCGAAAATAATCCATACTTTACTTCAGACTTGATATACTTCAATTGTTGCTATGAAACACGTTTTGAAGTTCATGTCCTTTCGGGATCGTAAATTCATTAGTTCATATCGGAAACAATATCTAAGGAAATTGAGACAATGGGACATAATATATTTGGTGTTATCTACATATGTTATTAATTGGACTGTTAAAACATTGACCGAAATCTTTTTTCGGACGAAACACAGTGTACTTTACCCAAAAATTTAAAGAAAAACATTCAATCAATTTGGAAACAAGGGCATCGCTTGCAACAAAAAAATTTTCCGTACAGCATTTTCTTATTCCAGTATGAAAACTTTTTTTTGAAATTTTCGAATATTTTTTGCAGGGATACGAAACCGTAATGGCGTAAAAACAGTTTCTATTGGCTTTTACGCTTCCAAATTTTAATCAGTTCTTCGGTATGACTCAGGCTGTCACCTAGTTCAATTTGCGTTCGATCATAATGCCCTTCTCAAAAGGACATAGCCGTAACTAACTGCACTCTAAAGAAAAGACTACTAAAGTGCTAATATTACGCAGGTTAATTTACAAAATTTTATGAACTATTGACAAACTTCAATAGAATTTATTGACATTATCAGTATTTCTAGTAGCCACTGTTAATAGCTCGAAGTTTTATTGACATATATGTCAATAAAATAATTCTGTCAATTTTTTAGAGTGTGTACCTCAAATAGATAATCGCGAAGTTTGAGTATTGGAAAACACTCGCCAAAATATAGTTTATATAGGAGGTATCAGAAAAATTTCAGCTAGACCAATAAAATGTTCTAAAAATATGATCAGCATTGAAAAATAATTATTTTCTGCTAATTCTAAAGATAGAGCCACTTGAATACACACATCGAAAAGTGGCCATTTTTACCCCATGGTGAAATACAAACAAGCAGAATTCGATAGTACCGAATTCATAAATACGCACCACAGGTTGTACAAAATCCCTAAAAACCCAATAAAACCAGGATTTAGACTCCATGGAGCACAGCTGGTGCTTTCCCAATAGATCTAGTCACTATTCCTCCCCAAAATCTATCTAAATCCGAATTTGCAGATCGATTGCAATTCCCAATTTTAATCGATTACTTTGGAACGATTAAAAATAATTGTAATTGTATTCGAATATTTAGATTACACGAATTTTCAGCTCTGACGGAGACCTATGTCTGTCCGTAAATTTGCAGTGTACTGGAGGAATGTATGCCGTACATTTGCAATGTATGCATACATTCGTACCGATTCTCCGATTTCTCCATATGGATTTCGTATCGTTTGCGCCGCTGGTCTATTCCACGGATTTCTCTTTAAAAAAAAGACGGTTTTAGTACAGCAGGAACGTCATTAACATCAAAATGATGATATTTTTGAATTTTTCGTGTATTTTTAATATTTTTTTTGCGTTTGAAACCACATTTTGGAGCGCCGACTGTCTATTAATACGTTTGTGTAGCCAATTCGATTTGTTAGGATGGAGCTATATTGACTTCGATATTCGATACGAAAATTTTCAAGTTCCGAATGATAATAAGAATTGGGTCGCCCAAATGCCGTCAGAAAAAAAAGAAAGTGTCAGAAAAAAAAACGAAAAAAGACAGAAAAAAAACGAAAAAAGACAGAAAAAAACGAAAAAAGATAGAAAAAAACGAAAAGTGTCAAGAAAAAAAACGAAAAATGTCAGAAAAAAAACGAAAAAAGACAGAAAAAAGACAGAAAAAAACGAAAAAGACAGGAAAAAACGAAAAAGGCAGAAAAAAACGAAAAAAGGCAGACAAAAAACGAAAAAAAACAGAAAAAACGAAAAAAGACAGAAAAAAACAAAATTCCGTCAGAAAAAATACTAATGCCGTCAGAAAAAATACACATGCCGTCAGAAAAAAAAACAAAATGCCGTCAGAAAAAAATCCGGTCTCAATTAGACTAGTGAAAATGAAATTTTCAAATTTTGGCCCAATTTTGGCCTGTTAACGCCGATATCCCAGGGCCGCAAACTATAAAAATATCGTAAAAGAATTGTTGAACAGATATCGCAATGGGAAATCAAAATACTTTATACATCAATTCTGTGTAAAGAATGCCGAAGTTGAAAAATAACAAAGTTATCAAAAGAATTGCCAACACTATAAAAAGTGATATGTCGCATAATAAATTCAATAAATAGAGTTTTATTATACTTTGATTTCATTTTCGATCGGCAGTCAGAATGATATGGGAAAATCAGTTTTTGGTAAATCAGATTTTGGTCAATTCATCCGTTTGTTTCAGAAATATCCTGGTTGATACAAAATAGAAAATATTTTCGATCATTTTCATTTCGAATCAAAATACAAACATGAATCTGAAAATGTGCATGAAGTGAGCTAACAGCATTAATTCGTGACCACGAACACGATAAAGACTAACTCTCTTTTCCATTAAAATCATCCAATGTCTCTATCTGGATACTGAATACATATTCATTCGGTCAATTACGCTTTTCCGATCCAATTCCAAATTCTCGTCTTGTTCCGAATGACTAATTCACCGATTATTTGATTAATTGATTTGTCAATATTAATCCCGGTTTGTATATTATAGAAAATCCACTACGAAAATGCTTCTCTTATTCCTACGCACCGTTTATTCGATACATCATTAGCAATTTTGGTTTTGTCGTACGCATATAATTTTTCAGATGTATTGGCAGTCATATGATCACAATAATGAATAATGAATAATGAATAATATTTTCTAAGTATGTATTCTGAATGCGCTGCGAATACACAAAAACGTTTTGAAATCTTGTCTTTTCTATAGTTGTTCTTCAATAATGTCCTACTAATCGGTTTATCAAAACTTATGAGTAAAATTGCTGTATCTGATGATTTATACCTTCGTTCATTGAATGTCGTTAATCGAGCAAATCATTTCAAATAATTTCAGAATTTTTTTTTAACTATCAGTAAAGTGTAAAAAATGATCCAAGAAGAAAAATTAAATTGAATCAATCCAATGTTAAGTGTATAGGTGACATTACAAAGATTTATTGCATAAGCACACATATATAAACGAATTTCTAACAAAATAAAACAAGAAGTTTGAATGTATTAAGTAGTGATACACGATATCTTTTCAGATATCGTTCATATCTTCTGATCGAATGGAACGCGAAATTTGAGTTAAATTGAATGGTTAGAGCTACGATTTTGGTTAATAGATAAGTCGAAGTGTCAGTAATGCTCTTTGTTAAACGTTAAAACTCGAACATTTTCTCGTATCAGAGTTTGTAGTACGTAGTATTAGTTTGTTTGTTTGTGTTTATAGCATCACAAGAACGTGCTCGTCGTAATCTCAAACTTAGTTCAACCATTCAAAATCTCTACTATGCTCTGTATAGCTTAATACTTTATGCAACGAATCTTAATCAGCACAAAAAACATTCTATAGCGTTTTCTTATTCATGAGCTCACTGAAAATTAATTAACAGAATTTACGGGAAATTCATCCAATTAAATGCGGATTAAGAAGTATACGCTCATCATATGCTGAATAATGTAATTGTTTGAGTGTTTTATTCCTTGGAAATTAGCTAGATTTCTTTCCTTTTTGGTTGACTTTATGAACACATCAGTGTCGCAAAAATTACATTTCAAATTCAATTTGCTCGAAGTATATTTTGTTTCAGTTGGTAGATATTGATTAACCCCTCAAAAACGAATATCCGTTCCCGGCCTCAATGCTCAATATTTGAACATTAATTTTATTGGCAAATAAAATTACGCATTCGAAATTTTGAATTAAGAGCAAATAATCACAACGACCTTGGGCCTCAAAAATAATCTATGTGCTTGAAAATCATTCTCAACTGAACTACTAAATGCAATAAACATTTTAATGCGTTCGCTAATATCCTAAATTCATAATCCACAAATTCAAAAGTCACTGGCGGTAATATTTATTATTATGATTATAAATTAACATTCAGAATATACCATTCAAAATTGAGTGAAGTATCATTTGAATTTAATAAAATGATCGGAATATGCTGCTCGTATAAAGTACAACGTAGTACAGTACAAGGCTACATGCAAGCAGAATAAAATAACAGGCAACACCTTCTACATTTTCAAAATATTAACTGTAAATAATAATAATAATAATGAAAACAAAAAACTCTTCGATTTCACTTTCTCGCGCACCACAATTTAAGATGCGAGAAAAGTATTGGTTTACCATCAAAAAAAGTGTAATTCATTTATTTTTTGAGTTATCTTTTCTTTTTTCGGCTAGAAAAATACGAAAAACGTGTTTGTATGTTGTTGTCGCCGTTATCGTCGTCGTCGGCACTTTTATTATTTATCTTGCTAGCACGATAGCAGCCCTGAAATCGTACCTGTATTCAATTTTATGATTGGTTATTGTTTAGGGCGTCTCACAAATGAACCCTATTGATTTTGAGTTTAATTGAGAATGTACCATGAGTGCTATGAGACCCGAAACACTACATTTTCTCAAAGAAAATTCGAAAATTTTTGAAATTTTTTCTTTCTCGCCAAACGATTGGAAATTGTCTGAAACGCGTGAAAAAACATTTTTTCCCAAAAACATTTTTTTCCCAAAAACATTATTTTCTTTGCATTTTTTGCGCAAAAATATTTAAACATCATTTGATTCAAAAAATCATAAAAACAATGCGGAAAAGTATGTTTTTATCCTAAAACCATTTATTTTGAAAAGGTTCTTCCTCATTTTCCACTTCGAATAATTTCCAACAAATAAACGGTTCATATTTGTATGTTCCATCATATATGTAATTCAATCAGCAAATTCGAATACTACGACTTTATGCTTAGGTCAACCCTGTGAAAAAAATGGAAAATCTACCAATACTGAAATGCTGCTATGTTTGAAGGTATGCAGTATCGAGTTTTGAGTTACACATTCGAGAAGCATTAATATTGTTATTGGGACCATATTTTCCAAAAATCTATCTTTGAATGAAGTCGATACAATACAACATCCATTTTCTCTCCCTGAATGATTTTTCCCAAACGAAAATATAATTTTTTGTTAGCAGAAAATGCCTTCACAGTCCATTCTGGTAGTAATTCGCTTTTTGCAGTTTTTGCTCTTAAAACATTTATTTTATTGGCAAAAATATTTGGTCGATGTGCTTTACTCAATGCTCTCTATACTCTATATTGGATTCGGATATACATATGCACGAATTATATGCTTTTACTTTCCAATTTTGTTTCCAAATCAAAATCTCTTGCACGGTCTGAAAACGTTCAATACATATGTAATATCAAATGAATGAACACCAAATGTGCTGATAAGGACTATAATAAAAAAAATAATACTTCAGTTGCATAAAGCGGATGCTCATATTTGCTATCCTATGATATGAGATACACATATAAGTACATCTGTTTCATCTAAAGTTTTTTTTTTTTGGTAATTTGGATGAGTTGACCGTTGTAACATACATACATCGTTAGCTTTAGTGATTTGTTTCTCTTTGAATTGGTGGAACATTTCGCTTTTATGTATTCTTGTGGTAGCCATGCTTATTATAAATTTTTCTTCGATTTCTGTTAAGTTCATATGAAGAATAATAAAACAACATCACATCGAAATGAATCATGCTTTGATCGAACTTATTTTCAAATTCATCAAATATAATACTTAAATTAGATTCAAATTATTGCTCGGAATTCTCAATTGTTGACTGGGCATATTAAGATCCGTTGCTGATCCACGTTTTTCTGGATTGGGAAAAAATTCAAACCTAAATACTGGAAAGGCAACAACTACTGTGCATTCATTCATGCTTGAAGGTGTTATCGAAAACATGTTATCGATTAATTGTTATAATAATTTTTGGCACATAAAAACTCTATCTACCTTTGCAAAAGCTATCTTCACTTTTTGAGTTCAAGTGCGATTATTTAATTTTTTTATTTTTTTGGAGTGAAAAAAGTTTGACGGGCCTGCTACTATACAGAAGCAATGTAAAAAAATGTTTTCGAGGAACCCTCGCTTTCCTCCCTCCGTGCTCCAATTCGCGCAAATTTTTCGTCGTTGTTGTAGTTGGTTAGAGGGTTAAAGTCGTCAAATGACCTGTTTGAAAAACTAAAGATAGGGTAATGCTAGGTTTGACCTCTAATTTCACGCCCATGTGGATTTTTTCAATGAAATTTTTATCAGTTCGTTGAAATTGCTCATTTCAAAGTCAGATCCACAAAATACAAGGAAATATTTTTAGTAAAAACTTGCTAAAAATAATATTGGGAAAAAATTTCTTGTTTCAACTGAAAGTTGGACAAAGAAATCTATCCATGTACATAGTACATACCGGGTGTCCCATATAATCGGGTTTCAAGGAAAGTCCATTGTTTGTAATTTTTTTTTTTTGGTGGGATAGTTTGGGGAGGCCAAATGAAAAATTTCTATCTGAGCAAGAATTTTAAAATTTTTTTTTTAAATTTTGAAAATTTTTTTTTTCAAAAAAAATTTTTTTTATTTTTTTTTATTTTTTGAATTTTTTTTTTTTAATTTTTGTTTGTTTTTTTTTTTGGTAGGTAACCCCAAAGATAAAAATCAAGTGGCGTTTTGTTGGTGATCGCGCTGGCCAAAGTGGAAATGGTGCTCCCCCGACCCCCCTAGGGCAAAATTCAAAAGTTTTTGAAAAAAATTTGGATTCTCTATCCCAAAATACTTAAGAAAGATGCCGAGGAAACACCATTTCCACTTTGGCCAGCGCGATCACCAACAAAACGCCACTTGATTTTTATCTTTGGGGTTACCTCCAAAAAAACAAACAAACAAAAAATTACAAAAAAAAATTACAAAAAATTACAAAAAAATTTTTTTTTCAAAAAAAAAAAAATTTACAAAATTAAAAAAAAAAATACCAAAATTCTGCTCAGATAGAAATTCTTCATTTGGCCTCCCCAAACTATCCCACCAAAAAAAAATTACGAGCAATGGACTTTCCTTGAAACCCGATTATATGGGACACCCGGTATATAGCGTAGTACGTACTTACTACGTTTACCGCCGTAGTGAGTGAAAGTTTTCAGGAAAAATTTTCGTCCGGAAAATCCCGAAAAATGTTCGAATCGATAGCACTCAAATCGAGCGGACAATAAATAACAAAGTTATAATCATTTTTGTAACTGAGAAAAGAAAAAAGAAGAAGAAGAAAAAAAAACGAAATGTAGTAATGCACCTGTGGTGCATAAAAATGGAAAATTTTCTCCGATACCTTTCTGATCCTGGATTTCAGGTAATTTTCTCTTTACGACGCTTCCGAAATATTCATCTCATTGCCACAAGATTTATCTCAAATTTTTATTATTATTATTAGAAGATCGCAATTAGAGAAGATATCGGTGTCTCGCAAGCTACTGTTTCTTTCAAATTTTGGTCTGTTTGTCAAGCAGTAATAGAAAAAGCGCAGCGTTTGTGGCAAACCGAATATAAATTTCCATATGCAATTGGTGCCTTAGATTGCACCTTGATTCCAATACATAAGCCATCGACACACAGAGATGAGTATATTTGTCGTAAGCAATTCCCAGCAATGAATGTCCAACTACTGTCAATGCAGACTCGATTTTCACTTCAGTTGAATGCACATGGGCTGGATCGGTTCACGATGCTCGAATTTGGAAGAATTCGGAAGTACAGCAAGCAATGGCACAACAAACAACTGGAGCTGTCCTACTAGGTGATGAAGGTTATGGAATTGCGCCATATTTGATGACATGTTACTTTTTCCGCCATCCTCAATGGTGGAACATTCTACAACGTAGAAGGAGAAAAACAGAGGTAAAAATAATCAAAGGGAGATATTTTCATCGCCAAAGTCCCAAAAATGTGGAAAAAATGACGATTTTCGGACACTATGAGGAAACA
>GL502486.1:645821-661727 GCA_000149185.1 Mayetiola destructor
AAACAAAAGCGCCAGCTTTGAGGGGCTACATAGAAATTCGAAGATTTTGTTAGTGTAATCATAGATGAATTCAGAAAATTTTTATTTTTTCAGATCTCATACATCCTTAACAAACTTCAGGGCTCTTGAGCGACCTTTTTTTCACAAAACTGGATTTCAAAACTGTATCAATCGATTTTTAAGACCAATACGAAAAAATTTGAGGGGTGTCCCGAAAGAAATTCAATAAAGTTGAAATTCTGGGCTGGTCTAATACACATATTAAAAACGTGCATATTACATGGTTATTAAATGCCGCATTTTCTTCAGAAAACTATCAAAAGATTCAATCGTTTTTCGAAAATTTATAAAATTGAAACAAACTCAATAAATGAAGAAATGAATCGAAAAATAATTTTTCAATAGATGGAATTAATTTCCGAATTTTGCCACCCCTATTAAAATTTTGAGAACCTTTTTGGGATGATTCTGCACCCCATCCGCCACCCTAAGAAAAAATCCTGGCTATGGGTCTGAATTTCTTGGGCTACCAAATCAAAACAACAGGAAAAAAACTTTTTCAATCGACTTTTAACAGAATTTCTGAAGCACATACAAGCAGTGCGTCTTTTAACTTCGGTGTTAGTTCAAAATCTGGCGCGTGTCAAAAGAGATGTTTCACAGTAGTCAGGCTGGACATATTGACATTACACGAAAAAAATGGGGTGCCCCGTACCTAGGCATATTCCCTTATCTAGTAATCTTTAGCTCATCCCAAAGCCCGTAATTATATCAGGTACACGAAATCTAGTGTAGGTTTGCATGTGTACCCGGAGCATACTCCGGAAGTCTGACACCTTAGAGCTCTGAAATGAAGCCCTGGTTACGAGTTATAAGATACGGATTTGCTTATCGAATCTGATTCGTTTGGTTGGATGTTTACAACGTCAGCATTGCCTCAATATAGCAAATTAAGTTTATATATACAATAGATTAAAATCTATTGTTGACATCGTTCTCTTCATAAAACATTGAACACTTGTTCTTGCATGTTGCATAAATGATTGTTGTACTGATGAGCAAGTTTTCAACTACATAAATTTTTACAATGAACGAGGATTATTTATCAAGGAGATACAATTCCAGCAACATTACAATCAAGACACCGAGATCAAACGCTTGACTAAACGAAGCATTTTATACATAATACTAACGCATGTGTTCACTGTTCACAAATACCAGAATGAAATTTCAAGTTTGAATACAAAGCAAAAGATATGAGTCAACAAGGTTTTAAAAATTAATCTTCTCAAAAGCCCTCTTTGAATTGAAGAAGATTTCACTAAAAGTTTGTGTGTTTGTATGGATGCAACGATGCCTGATGCCAAATTTCTGATGCCTTCTTATAGATATGATGGCATTTAGAAATAGCAGCATAAACTTGAGCTCTTTTTCGCTTAAAGACGAAATCATGCTCTTCAAGCTCAAAAATTGTATACCATTTCAATACATGTCTTTTCCATTCCCATGTTTTGAACGCCTCAAAGTTCGCTGATTTATTTATTTTTATTTATTTTTGACGACGAATGTTTAATTAAACCATGCGTTCAATATTTGGCTGCCGTTTTCTCTAACTGGCAAAATGATTATTACAAATGTTAAGTGGCTTAAACATCTGAACAAAGTATCAAAAATAAGAATTCGTTAGATCGAAAACATTCAAACACTCTCTTAGGCAGCCACCATGAAATATATGTATATTCAATTGTGAAAAGATGTTTATGTATAAAAATGTATGGCAATTAATATGATAAATCTCGTGTATGCAATGAATTCCTACTTAATGAAACTTTGTTTGAAACTTAGTGGATGATGAGATCATTGTTATCATTTTGGGCGATTTGCAAATGACAAAAAAAAATTCCAGCGATGAATCAATCAAACAAGAATCTTTTTTTTTTTTGTATATTCATATATATTTCGTTTATATCTTTGACTAAATGCGGTGTTTTTTAGTAGGTCTGTCCTTTCTCCTCTAATTAGAAGTTACGTAGTAAAGAATGCTCATCATAAAGTTTTGGCGACACTTTTTGTGCATGGATTTCGGCAAAATCACTTTATTGTTCATTGTTCATTCATCGAATAGTTTTCAAGATTCATTCGCGTTTGTTTTACTTTTCATATTCAATATTGGCATTGTAGTGGCATAAATGCTTTCATGTTATACGAATTCCATTGCTGTGGTTCATAAAATATTTCTCATCACAAATATATTTGCCTCTTCGGCAGAATTCCACATATCTTTATCTCGCATCGTAACATACATGCATACTTGAGACATTTTTTCAGAAAATTCTTTCAGTGTGCCCTAAATGCTATGGGTTAACGTTGCATATGGTGAGATTGATGAATCATTTTATGTGACATAATACGTGTTTAGTGTATATGAATGTAATAATCATCCGAATTATGAATGAAAGTTTAAAAATGATTTAAAACTCAAATTTCAAAGTAAATGTAGTCAGTAGTTTGGTGATATAAATTGATAATATCTATGTTGATCATAGATGTGCAAGCAGAGACTGAATACAGTGTTTTTCTTTAATGAATCACATCAAAACGACTCGAAGAACCATGTTGACACATTTAAAGGATTTTATGAGAATTCGAATCAATACGGTCGACGAAATTGAAAAATTTCCAGCCAACAAATATGCTGTATACTGGGTGAAAGAAAATCATTTAAAAACGGATAATTCAAGACAGCAAAGAAGACTAACCTCCAATCTTATGGACGAGGAAGATTTAAAAATGAAATATTTACCAAAAATGGTCAATTTTGTAAATCATTTGCGAATACATAAATATTAAAATCCAAAAAACTACATATTACATTTATACCATTACTTTCATTCAAATAAATATTTCATATTAAATATACAATATCATCATGATTTTACGTGAATTTATTTTGAAAACTAGCAAATCATAAAAATTCATAATACTTCCTCATGAATTGTAAAATTTTGTTTCCTCTCAGAATTACTTTTATTTGTTCTCAGATTGATAAAAACCTTTCATATACAGAGAAACCTCCCAATAACGGAAAACGGAAACTCCCAATAACGGAAAAATGATTTGGCCATTGAGAGTGCCCATACAAATTGACCTCCCAATAACGGAAGATATACCTCCCGATAACGGAATTTTTTCTGAACAAAATTCGCTAAAACTGAAATGTAACCGAACAAATCAGTGCCTCGAAAAAAAGATAAATGATTTAATTAAATTGAAATTCGTTGTTATTATTCCTCTGCACTGTAAGCAGATATTGTTTTCACGGCCGAAATTTTTATGTTTATGATTGGATTTTATTTGGAGGAATGCCACAGAAAGCGAAGTTTTGTTCGCATATCTTTCTCAAAACAATGGAAAGTTTGTTAGATTGTTATTGAATTCAATTTTATTTCGATAATGACTGCGCGTTAGTTAAATATTTTAAGCTCGTGTTGATTTAAAAAGCAATTCATTGCATTCAGTCCATCTTCAGAACCAGATCCGATAAGTTGTTCGAAATTATTGAAAATGAGTTCTTCTTCAGGTGCAAAAAAAGCAGTGAATCGAAAACGATTGTCAATCAAGCAAAAGTACGATCTTATTCAAGATCACAAGAAGTTGTTTAGCGTTGAAAAACTTACCGAAAAGTATGATTGCAGTAAAACAACGGTTTACGATATTTTAAAAACTGAATTCGTCAGGCGCTTGATAAAAAACTCCCAGTTTCTGGTAATATGGTCCAATTTAAGGCAAAAGAAATGGCACAGGCACTCAATGATTCAGAATTCAAAGCATCGAACGGATGGCTGGAAAAGTTCAAATCTCGACACAATTTAACATTCTCTTCAGTTTGCGGTGAATCTAATGATATTGATCAGAATTTGGTTGAAAAATTTCGCGAAAAACTACCCGAAATAGTTGCTGGTTATGAACCAAAGAATATTGCAAATTGTGATGAAACTGCTCTCTTCTTCCGAATGATTCCAAATAAAACACTTTGTTTCAAGGGCGAGAAGTGCTTTGGTGGTAAACATTCAAAGGAACGATTGACATTGTTGCTGTGTTGTTTTGCTGATGGTAGTTTCGAGAAACCTTTGGTCATCGGTAAATCAGAAAACCCACGATGCTTTAAAGGAATCAAAAAGGAAAATTTGCCAGTGACATGGAAAGTGAATCGTAAAGCGTGGATGACAACGAGCATCATGGAGGATTGGTTGATTTAACTAAATCGGAAAATGCTCATCCAAAAGCGGAAAATTCTTTTGTTCCTCGATAATGCTACCAGTCATCCACATTTAAATTTATTAAATATTCAAATTGCGTTTTTGCCACCAGGAACAACCAGTTTTACTCAGCCATTAGATCAAAGCATAATTGGTGCATTCAAAGTTCACTACCGATCACAAAAAATGAAACGTCTGATTTGTCAAATGGAAAAAGCATCTAATATTTCCGAATTGGTCAAAGCAATCAATTGCCTCGATGCAATTTACTGGATTAAAGAAGCAATCCGATTGCTACCGGGGACAGTTGCACCAAATTGTTTTCGTAAGGCTGGTTTTGAATTCGGCCAAACAGAACCGATACAAGAAGAAAGCAATGTCGCATTCATGGAACTGCGCGTTCTTTTTACTCGATTAAATTGTGATGATTCAATAACATTGGATGAATATTTGGCCATTGACGAGTTAGTTGTAACCGAGAATGATGAAACATTTAGTGAAACCCCCACACAAACAAAAAATAGTGACGAGGAAGATGAAAGCATTGGTGCTGAAAATAATTCGAATAAAATAATCAGTCATTCAAATGCGTTGGAATATCTGAATCAAATAAAATTGTTTGCATCGAAAGAAGGTTTGGAGCCACTATTGAATAAAACCGAAGAATGCGTTCGTTTGATTCAATATGCAGTCATTTCTAAGCCTACCAAACAAAGAACCATTGACAGCTTCTTAAATAAATAAACAAATCACATACAGGCCCGTAGCCAGGTGGGTGCAAAAGGTGGCTTTCCCACCCCAAGAGAAGCTCTCGCCACCCAAACCGAAATTGGAATCTTTTAACAAAATTTATGGAACGTATTAACACGCCACTCTTGAGCGTACTTATTTTCCACAAAACTGGATTTCAAAACTGTATCAATCGATTTTAAGACCAATACGAAAAAATTTGAGGGGTGTCCCGAAAGGAATTCAATAAAGTTGAAATTCTGGGCTGGTCTAATACACATATTAAAAACGTGCATATTACATGGTTATTAAATGCCGCATGTTCTTCAGAAAACTATCAAAAGATTCAATCGTTTTTCGAAAATTTATTAAATTGAAACAAACTCAATAAATGAAAAAATGAGTCGAAAAATAATTTTTCGATAGATGGAAATAATTTCCAAATTTTGCCACCCCTATTAAAATTTTGATGACCTTTTTGGGATGATTCTGCACCCCATCCGCCACCCTAAGAAAAAATCCTGGCTACGGGCCTGATCACATACATATAAAAATGTCGTTTAACTGACACAATTATACAAAAATATACTGAAATCATTCATAGCTAAAATTATTTGCTTGATTTTTTTCCCTATACTGTCTTTTTAGCAAATCCTCCCAATAACGGAAACCTCCCGATAACGGAAAAAAAATTGCCCCTGCGTTTCCGTTATTGGGAGGTTTCTCTGTATTCAAACTAGAAGCCTAGGTATTGTGTATCATGGGGAAACATTTTTTTTAAATTCTTAAAATTGTGTTTCAAATATCCTAAAGATTCTAAGGATGGTAAAGATGTTAAATTGAAACTTTTGTGTAAACTCTATTGAACATCTATGGTGTCGATGCATTCGATAATAATTGTTCAGTATGAATAAAACACGTCTTTTCTGTCTGTTGGTTCGCACATCAAAGACTCTTTATTAAAATAGACATAAAGGTTCGTTTTAGTATAGTGTTACCAGATACAACGTTTCTGACAACTGTTGGTTTTCAAACATACTCCCCCCGCTGAACGGAGTGATAACATAATAATACTAACGTAATAATGCTTATTAAATTATGCTAATTTATAGAAGCCTATTATTTTTTCCTATAAAACTCTCCTCATTCATACTGACCCCCGCACAAAAAAAAATATGAATTTTAACTATTCTTATTCTTAATTGTAAATATCAATTTTTTTAAAAAATCCTGACATTCCAAAAATGTAGGTGTCTCCATTTGCCATGTTTCCCCTTTTTTTTCCATCTCAACCTAATGAAATCCCCTCATCATTTTCAGCTTGTCCAATCGGTAATCGCACTAATTTTTGAATAGGTCTCATCAATTCGGTTTTAGCTGTTTTAATTTTAACCGTTCGCACTAAATTGTCTGAACCAGGATAAACTTCAATTATGCGTGCAACACACCAATTAGCTGGAGGGATGTTATCTTCTTTAACGATCACAAATTCTCCAACCTTAAAATTGTTTTCAACCGTATTCCATTTATATCTGGACTGAAGAGTTCGTAAATAATCTTTCCGAAAACCCTCCCAAAAATCTTGATAAATTTTATCCATTCTGCGGTTGTATCGCACCTGACATATTTTTTCATCCTTCTCAGTAACAATCCTTGTTAATGGATGAACAATTCTTTCCCCCTGGAACGCTCTTGAAGGCGTTAAATAATTTAGATCCAATGGATCGTCTGACAATCGCACTAAAGGTCTACTGTTTAAAATTCCCGTCACTCGCGCCAATATTGTTTGATATCGCTCAAAAGTGAACCTTTGCTTCCCAATGATTCTTCGCAAATGGTATTTAGCTGATTTAACAGCTGCTTCCCATAATCCACCATGAAATGGTGCTCTCGGTGTTATAAATTTCCATTGAATGTTATTACCCATCAAGTAATCCTCCATTTCCTTGGAACGCCAAGTATCCCAAATATCTCTTATCTCATTGTCTGAACCTACAAAAGTTCGACCGTTATCGCTCATCATTTTGATTGGTGTTCTATAAATTGCCGAAAATCTGGAAAGCGCCCAAATAAACTGTTCCGTCTTCATATTTGAACAGCATTCCAAATGTATCATCCTTGTTGTCATGCATATAAATATTGCAACATAACCGTCTATAGTAGAATTACATCGCCCTTCAAATTTTTGCAACGACATCGGACCGAAAAAATCCACCCCACAATAAGTAAATGGTGGCAAAAAACTCAATCGCTCTTTTGGTAAATCTGCCATTAATTGTTTACTATCCACATGTGCATGACGAAGACAAATAACGCATGATTTCAAAACTTTTTTAGCAGCCCTTTTCTCTTCCACCACCCAATATTTTGCTCGCACATAATGAAGCATCTCTTGTAAATTCCCATGACTTTGCCTCAAATGCGCTTCTCGCATTAATAATCGCACAAATTGACAATGTGGAGGTAAAATTATTGGGTGCCGCTCATCATCGCTCACATTTGCATTTGAAATTCTACCCCGAAGTCTTAACAAACCCCGATCATCAATGAAAGGTTGTAGTTTATTCAATCCACTCAATTTATTGACCTGACCCCCTTCCTTTATCTCTTTAATATCATTGGCATAATACAACAACTGAGTATATTTTAACCAATATTCTAGTGCATCGTTCAATGTTTCGTTTGAATATCCCAAAATATTCTTTTCTTTTTGACCCCGCATATTCTTTTTCGCTGAAAAAATTGCAGCAGTTACATTAATTAATCTCTGCAAAGAAGAATAACGATCCACTAATTTAATGTCATTGATTTCCAGCCAAGTAAAACTTTTGATAGTAATTTTCGCACAGACGATTGGTTTAAATTCGCTCCTATATTCCGCCATCTGTTCAGGCAACAATGGGGCAAATGATCGCGGCCACAGGTCATACGATTCACGCAAGAAAGCTGGACCATGCCACCACTCATCACGTTGCACTAAATCAACCGCCGATAAACCCCTTGACAAATAATCCGCCGGATTATGTTCAGTGGGAACATGATTCCAGAATTCCGATTCTGTATTACGTTGAACAGACGCAACCCGATTTGAAACATAAGTTTTATATGTTGAAGATTCTTTCGCAATCCAATGTAACGTAATCATTGAATCCGTGAAACAATAATATCGCACATAATCTAAATTACACTGTTCTCGTACCTGCCTCATCAAAGAAGCCAGCAATTTTGCTCCATTTAACTCCAATCTCGGAATAGTAATATTCTTAATCGGTGCCACTCTTGAACGAGAAGTCAATAAATTACACCACAGACCATCTTCATTGAAACAACGGACATATATAACCGCGCCATACGCTGCCTCTGACGCATCCGAGAAACCAATTAACTCAATGTTAATGCCCGTCGTAGTTTTTAACCAACGAGGTATTCGCACATCATTCAACGCTCTAATTTGGGCATAAAATATATTCCATTCAGCACTCAACTCATCTGATAATTTATCATCCCAATTCAGCTTATGACGCCACAATTTTTGAGTAAATATTTTTGCAGTAACAATAACCGGCGCCAAGTAACCATTTGGATCATACAATTTGGCTACTTCACTTATTACAAATCTTTTTGTAATAATATTCTGATCGCTGATTTGAATATTCACCCTAAAAGTAAAACAATCATTTGCAGGCATCCAATTGAGACCCAACACTGACAAAAATTCATCATTTAGCTCAATAATGTCTGAATCACTGCCCATATCACTATTAATCCTTGAAGCGATTTGACTCGAATTGGTTTTCCATTTACTGAGCTCCATGCCAGCATTTCCTAACATTTCTCGAAGTTCCTGATACAATTGAACAACTAACTCCTCAGTATCTGCACCAGAATAATAATCGTCCATATATCGCTCAAGCAAAGTCGCTCTAGCTGCTGCTGGATATTTATCCCGATATAAGTTAGCCAATTCAATCATAGTACGTATAGCCAGAAAAGGACTCGACTTTAAACCATAAATAACCGTTAACACAACATATTCCATCACAGGATCTTTTACATCAAATCGCCAAAGCAACTTCTGATATATTATATCATCCGGATGCATGATAAATTGTCTAAACATTTTTCGTACATCGGCTGATAAAACGAACCGATGGAATCTGAATCTCATAATAATCATGTCTAAATGTTCTTGCAAATTCGCACCAGTTAATTGAATGTCATTCAATGATTTGCCATTCGACGACACACAACTTGCATCAAACACCACTCTGATAACTTCATCTTTAAATACGGCATGATGAGGAATATAATACCCATCTGCCCTTCGCTCGCTCCAATTAGCCTCCCTCATGTGTCCCAAAGATAAAAGTTCACGCATAAAATCATTATATTTTTTACGAGATTCCATATCCCGATCAAGTCTTCGCTCTAATTGTTTCAATCGGTGAAACGCAGTTGATCTTGAATCACCCAAAACCCTTTGTTCTTCAGCAACAAAAGGTATTCTCACCATAAATCGGCCTGATTTAATTCTTTGAACTGTCTTCGAATAATATTTCTCAGCTTGCTCTTCCAATGGTGACAATTCTCTAGCTGAATAATCCCTTAATTCCCAAAATCTAGCCACCAATTGCTCAATCAAACACATATTTTCTTCTGAAATTGCTGCATTTAACGATAAATAACTAACTCTCCCAAAATCCACGTCCGGAATCATACCGAAAATCACATAACCAAAAACGGTTTTTTGTGCCTTGAGCCCTAATTCACTCACTATGATATGTCCCCTCACAATATTTGACCAAAATCCAATTCCAAAAAGAACCTGAATTTCACTCGTTTTATAAAATTCAGGATCAGCAAGTATTTGACCACGAAATTCTGGAATATCACTCGGTAATGTAGATTGATTAATAAGTGGCAACTCTTTCAAAACCATCATTTCACACATTCGCTCAATAGAATTTGAACTTCCATCTTCATACCAGGGTTTAACCTTAACTTGTATAATTCCCGTTTCGCACAATTGGTTTCCCAAAACCCCAATTACATTTACCAATAATCTTTCTTTTTTCAATTTTAACTGTCGCACCGTTTTTTCCGTAATTATATTAATCTCCGATCCGTTGTCAAAAAATGCTCGCACACAAATCTTTTCGCCCAAAATATTTTGCAGCTGAATGTAACCAGTTCCAAATACGGGCTTAGAACCGTTACGCTGCTCTAAGGAAAATTTTGTTGTTGTGTATTTTGTGGAACTGATGAAACTGGCCGGAATTGTTGAGCCATTATGTTTAATTGACGATTTCCACCAACTGAATCATTTTGAATCACAGTAGTTGTATTGACATTAACCTGTGATCGTTCACATAACAAACTGTTATGTTTTTGTCCCGGACAATTTCCACATTCTTTATATTTGCAACTTAATGATCCAGCCCGATGTGTTGGCATGAAACAATTGAAACATAAGCGTAACTGTTTGACTCTAGTTACCCGTTGTGAAACTGTCATTTTCTTGAAATCGTTGCATTTACTTAATGAATGCTCGCCCTTACAATGAAAACATTCCTTTTTTAATGAACGATTTTCATTTCCATTCGCACTGTTATTATTTGGATTATTATTAACAACCAAACTATTCGTATTGCTACTCCCATTTTTTGGCTTTGTATCATTACTCCCCTGTTGTCCAGTAGACGACGATGGTTGTACTAAATTCGCAACTCCTCTAGCTCGACGAGTTAAAAATTGAACGACTTCATTTGGAGTTGGCATATCACGCAAATCTTGCGATGTCTCCCAAGCTTGTTGAGTACGTGGTGCCATTCGTGTAATTAAAGTATACACAATAATGTGTGACCACTGTTCCACGGGACAACCAATAACGCCCAATTGTCTGGTTACGCGATTGACCGTGTCAATGAGTTTTCGTAATCCTTCATACGTTTCTCGCACATTCACCTCCATTTTAAATAATTCATCTAAGTGAGCCATGACAATCCGATACTGATTATCATACAGTTCAACCAATGAATCATATGCTGGTGTATAATTCTCACCAGTGGTTTGCCAACCACTTAACAATCGCTCTGCATCACCACCGGTAGCTTGTTTCAAATAATGAAATTTTTGTGCATCTGTTAGCGCTTCATTGTTATGTACTAAACTTTCAAACATGGAACGCCATTCGCTCCATTTCGAATATTCACCACTGAATCTTGTAGGGCTAATTCGCTCCAAACGAATATCCGCTGCCATAGCAGCTGCTTGTTGTACACGAAATTGTTCCACTGGACGCTGTGCAGCCAATCGCTCATTTACATTATTAATACCATTTAGGATTTCATCAACGTTTTGCTGATTCAAACCCGGACGCACATTTTCTTGGACTAATCGCGCATTTTCCGCGGCCTGAAGCTCATTCAATTTATCCATTAAAGCAATCTTTGTAGCCAAAAATAATTCTTCCACCTGAGCAGCGTGTTCATTTTGTTCATTTAAATCACCAGGCATAACCAAATTCCCAACTATTTCCATATGTTCCATGTTATAACGCTCATAATTTAGTTCCAAAAGTCGTGTACGTTCACGAATTATTACGACGGTTGCTTGATTGAATGCTTCACTCATCACAAATTCATGATTTCGTACAATAGCCGCACGCTGAGTTTGCCGACGATTCAGCTCCATTATTGAAATAATACTTCAGAAAGAAAGAAAAACCAAAATCCTCTCCAAATTTATTTTTATAATCGCTCTCCAAAGAAAATTGTTTATTAAATAAATCAATGCTTGCTATTCTGCATCCACAAAACTTTAAATTGAAATCGAAAATATTTTAAATTCAGTCAAAAAGCAAAGCAACACTTAAAAATAACTATTTTATAAACCAAATTCAACAAAGTGACTACTCTGATTTATTTCCCAAATTTCAAAAAATTATTTTCAATAATCTTCCGCTTTTATTATTTTATTTATTATTTTTTTCAACTTATTCGCACAACTCCCAAACTGCTTCTCACGAACAATCTCGAATGATGACGCTTTAATACTAATTATTGAATAAATGATGGCAGTATTTGTCTCACTTACTCTTCACCACCACAATTACTCATAGACCTTCGGACACATCTTACTATTATGGTAATTGCCCGGACCGCATCGACTACAATGTCTGTATCGACAATGATGACGCTGAACTGTTGACAACGGGATGAAACAGTTTGGACATAATTTCTTCAAATCAACTTGTTTCTCTTTTTCTGGTAATGATAAATTACCGAATTTGAAACATTGAAACATTTTATGGTCACCGCCACAAAAATGACAAGACAAAACTCGAATGTAATTCATGTGCCTTCCATTTCCTCGATTCACGTTCAAACGTGTGCGTAAGTCACCCAGTGGCTTCGTATTCAACGGAACACGCACACCCTGATATGGCTGTACCACCGCTGACGGTATGCGTATTGGTGAACGAGAACGTTCTCGCAAAGGTTGCTGTTGTTCGTTGTTATTTCTTAAATTTGCTCTTACATTCAACGCCAATAACTGCAATGCATTTTCTCTTTCTAATTCCGCAATACGACGACGAAATTGAATAATGCAATCTCGATAAATTTCTTCAATTCGACTGAAAAAATTATCTTCAGCAATAAATCGCTCTTTTTCCATTGTCAATTGAACCATTTTCTGATGTTCTTCGATGAATTTTACATACGTTTCCTTTAGTAAATCCATTCGCGCATCCAAATCCAAAATATCGGATTTTTTGAATGCATCCGATTGTATAAATTCCTTCACACGATGTATCGCATTGGTATGAATTTTTCTTGGATTCCCACTCATTATTCACTTCAATAAAAATTAATTTTTTTATTGTGATAATCGCTCCAAAAATAACTCTGAAAAATTATTTAATTTTCGTTAAAACTATGTTTTCCAATATTTCTCACTGTTTCGCTCCGGTTCGAAGGACCAAAATGTTCAGTATGAATAAAACACGTCTTTTCTGTCTGTTGGTTCGCACATCAAAGACTCTTTATTAAAATAGACATAAAGGTTCGTTTTAGTATAGTGTTACCAGATACAACGTTTCTGACAACTGTTGGTTTTCAAACAATAATAATTTATTTTTAATTAATATTCATTCGTTTCCTTTTATTGTTATGATTATTCATGATAGCGTATACAATCTATAGATATAAAAGTCAATGTTTATACGTGACGGCTTAACGAATCAACCAATTTGGACGATCTTGTTACTGGAAAGTTGTTGGAAAGGTCCGTAGATGGTCATAGCATACCTGCAAGTAAGATGAAATTTGCCTACTAGTAGATTTTTTTCCAACCTACTTACTATTTTCCTACTAAACCTTACACTAATTACTTGATTTGACTTCACCTACTCAAGTAGGTTAAGTAACTTAAATCTACTGAGTAACTAAAACACAGGCCATGCTTTTGGTGACCTTTTTTTCTTTGCTCATTGAAATAACATCACAAACTGAATGAGCAAAAAATAAGGCTCACCAATTCTTAAGACATGGCCTGGGTTTTATTAATTCAGTAGATTTAAGTTACTTGAGTAGGTTTTAGTTACTTAGTAGGTTTAAGTAACTTGAGTTGGTTTTAGTTACTTAGTAGGTTTAAGTTACTTGAGTAGGCTCTAGTTACTTAGTAAGTACTTGAGTAGGTTTTAGTTACTTGAGTAAGTTATAGTTACTTAGTAACTTCAAGTATGTAAGTAACGTCAAGTAACCTAATAGCCTACTTACTCGACTTGAGCAAAATTACCGCTCATTCATGTATGTTTTTAGAGCTGGGCAGACATTTTATTTATTTTATTTTATTTGTTTTAAAGTGCTAGAACGTGACATAACGTCCCTATTAACTATACATTATGTACTATGAGAGGTCTGCGTACAATTAAAATCACAGTTATTTAAATTACGTAATGATAAATAGTAGTTGGTTCCATTAATAGTCAGCAATATGTACCAAAAAATATACAATATGTAAGTCGAGAAAGTCTATCAGTATCTTATTTTTATTTTGCTTGATGTTTCATATCAAGCTTTAGAATCGTGAAATGTTTGGTTGTTCCAGATCTAACGCATCATGTATGGTAGCTAGAGCTTTGAAATTTTGACACAATATTTATTTTGCCCGTACCTCGGGGCATGTTTTTTATTTTGGGGCTAGCACCCCTATATACCGCGGTCCTGCATAGCTCATCATAGGTGGCAGCTAGAGCTCGGAAATTTTGGTATAATATTTATTTCTTAAATATCTCGAGACACGTTTTTCTATTTTGGCGCGAGCACCGAGCACCCCAGGAAGCCCGGTTTCTAGCATAATAACAAAACTATATGGAGAGGCTCAATCAAAGTCCAATAACTTGAGTCCGAAACCTATGATTTCGCTAAAATTTTGACAGGAGACGCATAATGGCATTGAGATTTTACGTAGTGGATATGTTCGTTAAACCTCCTAGATGGTAGCTCTAGTACAACAAATGATGAAAAATAAACGATTTTCATAGATTTTTGCATTTCGATTGTGTTATTTCGAAAATTTAGAGTTGGATTTTGTTCAAATTTAGACAGGAGCCGTATTTTATAATGGCGTTGAGATTTTACATAGAGGCTATGCTCGTCCTCCTGCTCGTCCTCTAGCTTTAATACCGCAAATGTTGAAAAATAATCTTTCTTGCACTCTATAAACTGCAATCTATAGATTGACTTATTTTTGAATTGATTATTTTTATCGAAGTCGCCGATTGTCAATCTTCCAGGAATGTTTGAGTAAAGAAAAAATAATCAGCAACTTTTCATAATCCATTCATTTACATTAGTCGTAAAGAATAGATATTTTGAAATCATCTGTGCATTTATTAAGTAATGCTTGAGATACATGCTAAATACGATATTGCATTTTAAATATTACAATTAAGGTGGATAGTATCTAAGTGTCTGTTAACGTAGGAAAACATTGACAAAACTTTATCTGGAGCAACATTCCCCGTCTACATATAAAGCTTAAAATGTTCGTATTGAATCCCTTTTTCCGATTGACATTGTCAGATAGATATCATAAGTGATTATAATCACTTTGGAATAATTTGCCACTGTGCGTATATTTGGGCATAGTTGGGCGCACAATGGCAATATAGCGGCGTACTTATGTATGTATTGGGCATACAGGCATAGTGCGCTACACTAGGTCCTATTGGTATTAGAATTGCTGATAATTTTTGTTGTACTCAGACATTCTTAGTGGAATGGTTGGGTTCGACAGCAATCGGAGACTCCGATAAAAATTATTTATCCCAGAAATAAATCAATCTAAAATGCAAAAAAGCTTATTTTTCAATATTTGCGGTGCTACAGCCACCACTAATGTGGTCAAATCAGCATTGCCGCCACGGAAAATCTTAGTACCAGTAAAAAGTTCGTCTTCCTTGAAATTTTGAATGAAATCGTAGGTTTAGTTTTCCAAATGTACCGATCAGAATGCGAAAATCCATTTCAATTGATAATTTTTGCAAATTCGTTGAATTAGAGATACCACTCAAGAGGTTGACCCAGTATTGTCACTATCCAAAATCTTAATGTCATTTAAAACTCCTCTGAGAAATTTGGTTCAGAAATCGTTGTCATCATAGTGGCATTGCATTGATTTACCTACTACTTTTGGATGTGTTAGTAAAGCAATGACTTATATTGTATAGGCGTTATACGCACTCGCACTGTTTAGTATTACTGAGAACATGTGTATAGTGTATAGCTAATGATGGTATCTTTTCCGGGCGAAAAACAGTATATTTCACCTCAAATTCAGAAAAAGCAGTAGTTCGATTTGAAAAAAACAGTATTTTTCGCAGTATAAATTTTATCAAATGGAAATTAACAAA
>GL502486.1:701270-729108 GCA_000149185.1 Mayetiola destructor
CAGTCGACTAATTCTTTAGAGAAGCCATTCAAGTGCGCCACATCACAAATATAGGCGTATTCTTTCATAAAATTGGCAATTGAAAGTGGTAAATTCAAAAGTCTATATATCATTGAATGAAATGATGCATGTTTATGTTGGATTGGACAATACGAATCACTTGTAATAACACGATTGGTGCTTGTTTCTTTATGATAAACTCCAATATCAATTTCATTGGATTGCCGTATTAATAACAAATCCAAGAAAGGAAGTTTATCATCAATTTCGCGTTCACATGTAAATTTAATTGTCGGTGCTTGAGAGTTAAGAACATTTAAAAGGGAATCCAAATGTTCACTCTCTACCAAAGCAAAACAATCATCCACATATCTGTAGAACACTCTTGGCAGTTTATTCTCATTTTTAAGTTTCTTCTCAAATTTAGCCATGTAAAGTTCAGCCATCGAAGAGCTTAGCGGGTTACCCATACTGATGCCCCTCTTGTTCTTATAAAATTCAGCTCTAAATTGGAAGAATATTTGAGACATACAAAGTTGAGCCACTTGATTATAGACTTTTCTTTTTTCCGGATTAATCTCATTATAATTCAAATATTCATCAAACGCAATAAGCGACTCGTTCACCGGAATGCTTGGAAAGAGGGATTCAACATCAAATGATACCATTGATTCATTGTCATTGACTGAAATATTTTTAATTTTGTCCACAAACTCGAACGCATTTTTCACAGATAGACTCTCAATGGGTTTTAATTGTTTGAGCTCTTTTAAAAGCCATTTTGCCAATTTGTAGTTTGGTGTGTTGGTGCAAGGAATGATTGGACCCATTTTATTCCCTTGTTTATGAATCTTAGGTAATGCGTGTATGCGTGCAATACAAGGATTCGAAACAATTAAATTAAATTGGAACTTATTACCGAACACTTTCCCTTCTCAGCTTTAACATAATAAACATCTTTTTTGGTGAGAGAAGAGATCACATTCATAGTTGCTGTGCTATTCCTCTTATTCTTCTGTAAGTCATTTTCTTCTTTATGAGAAATAGTAACATCAGCTGACGCATTACGAACACTTGTTTGTATTTCAAATGGTTCATATTTCAACATTGTTTCTATGTCCACGACCAACTCGAGTAACGGTTCACTAGCCGGTGTTGGTGCATGGTTGAGCCCTTTGTTCAACAAGTTCAACTCGTCCGTTGTGAACACAGCTGAAGATTGATTAACAACAAAGTTATCAATATAGATCGGAGAGTGTGTGGGAGTGACTTTTCTCTTTTCAATCTTTTTAGATAAGAGTTTATCGAACTTCTTATTTTGTGATTCTTTCTTTTTGACACTTTCTTATATGCATCACACATACAATCTTCATGAAATTCAATCCATTTGTCATACATTGGACCGTTAAGGCACTTTATGATTTTTAAATGCAAACAATATAATTCAAGTTGAGTTTGGGCCATTTTTTGAAAATGATTTTTTATTTCTAACTTCAAAAACTTTATTTCAGCAAATTCCACTGTTTGTTTGGCTCTTGAATTAGACAAATTACACGAAATAGAAATAAATTTCGGGGTCACATGGTTTTCAACACATTTTCGAAGAAATGCTATGTGAGCACTTAGAAACAATACTTTTTGTTTAAGTCGACAAAGAAACAAACAACTGAGTATGAGGCATTGTTCGTATGACCAACCTGATATATGCGCACTCTAGGGTTTTTTTTTGTGTTCCATAGTGTTATCGTACCTTCTCTTTCGATTGCCATCGTTAGTTTTTTTATGTCCGAGGAAGAAAATACCTCCCCCCCCCCCCCACTGCGCTCATGTATGCAATCGCTTATAAAAATAAAAGAAAATAATAAAATGATCAGTAATGGATACAATCATATCTTATTTCCAATTCCATTAAATGAGTCGTTATACTTGTCTTAGGACTTTATTAAAAAAATCTACCAATCCAGCAAAACGAGTGATGCCATTCGATTCGTCGTCCTCGAATTAATAAATATCAGCCGCCAAAACCAACCTCCGAATAAAAATGTTCAAACAACTATCACAGTGTAATTAAAGCTATATCACGGAAATCTGAGCGGTTTTTTAAAAGCAAAAAAATTTTGCAGTAAATTTTACAGCCTCAAACCCGTTGTACTGATTAATCGCTATTTACATACAGGTAACATAAATAACAAAAAACCCACAAATTTCCAATAAAATTCACAAATTTCCTAAAAAAATCCAAAATCTTGGTGGTTCAAGATTTTGAAGCAGTCGTACATAGATTGACATTTATCAAAATTTTATTTAATATGATAATTTAAAATATTTTTAATATGATAATTTTTTATCACCTATAATCTTAAAAAAAGGTTTGAAATAATGTTCACCCAAGTTTCACTTATCACTGTTATGAGGACCTATTTCATTTTTTTTTTTAATTTGTGGTTTTTCTGTAAATTTGTGAATTTTTGGGGAATTTGTGGATTTTTTTGTGTTTTGGTGGGCCAAGGATTGGTTTTGGTGGGTAACAGTTTGTTTCCAGTGGGTTCGATTTTGTTATTTATGGTAAATTTCTGGGAATTTTTTCGTGATTTTTGGTTAATTTTTTGAAAATTTGTAGATTTTTTTTGAAAATTTAGTGGTTTTTTTGGAAATTTGTGGATTATTTTTGTTATTCATGGGTGGACTTCTGTTTTTTCATTTACATGCATGTATGTATCTATCTAAGTATTACATGCAATAACAAATTTAACGTTTTTCGATTTTGACGCTCAATCATGAAAAGCAATATCTGCTTTGGATTATTTTGTTCATTTAGCGTAGTTTAAACATTTTATGTCTGTGTTTTGTGGGAAAAGCCTCATTGACGGATTGCTATTTGGAAACTGTTCAAATGAACGATATTGTAGGGAATGGGATACATGGATGCTCACTGTGTATGACAATCAAAATACACATGTTCTCATCTCTCTACAACCTATAGCAAAACTCCCAACTCTAATCAATGTAGGCAAGAAATTAGTTTATATCTGTTTTACATATCTTCCTTTAACCTCATGGATATTCCAAAGTCGATCTAATTCATTCCTTTGCGTACAATAATAGTCAAACTTTAACTAAATATTCCCATAATAAAAACAACAGTGTGCGTGTATTCAAATTAAACATGAATGTGCAACCAAATGATATGAGCGAAATCAATTTAGCCGTTGATTTGGTAACTTGAACACAGACAATTTATTTCATGTGAGTGTGTTCTCTTCGAATATTAGTAAGCAACGGTTGTATGGTTGTGTTTGACGATACTATTATGTCATCGATTAAGCAAATGACGAAAAAAAAGTGATAAAAATGGGACTGATGTTATCGATTGATATCTTATATTAAAGAATTCTCATAATTCTGGTTTCAGCTTAATTCGAAATATGACAAACAAAACAGAAATATTAAATTTGCCTGTGAAAAGGTAATATTGCATACGGAAAATTTTTCTAATCTAATTCGAATTGATAATATCAATGGGTTCAGAAGACACTGTCTATCTTCAAGTTAATGAAACTAATGAAATTAATATGTCTACTTGAGAAATCATAACATGTAGGAAAAGCCGTTTCTATCAACGATACGCATAAGGCATCTAAGTAAGTAAGCTACATTCAAACCTGATACATTTAGTGAGCGATTGCATTGAATGAAATTTCAATGCCTAATTAGTACAAGCGTAGTGGCTATTCATTATCATAAATGGAAACATTACTTACGTGTAGCGAAAGTTGATTTTACAAACTCGAGCTTATAAACAGTTCATTTAAAATCGATTAACCAATGAGTAGAAATCGATAAGGGCCCTGGCAAACTGGAATGAGAACTGTTCAAGTTAACAATTTAGCAATTTAATTTCAGTTCAATAAATGATTATAATTATTTAAATTAAAAACTTAGTGGACTCAGTCCAAAATCACAAACATTTTCTCTGAATTCACTGAAAAATCATTTGCGTATATCAAGTATGGCTGCTAACTGTGTCTAATTCTTTTTAATTTCTCCGTTTACAAGAGATGATGCATTGGTATATTCTCGTAGCACCACTGCACGGGGACTGTCGTTTCAAGCTCAAATAACAATGCGTTTCGATACGATTAGTTTTTGTTTGTTGGTCGTTATTGTCAACCTTTTTATTCTACTTACAAACGGTTATTTAATAAAAGTATTGAAAAATTTTGTTGAATCGATATAATCCATTTAAATAATACTTCAATGTCGCATGAAGGAAAAATGTTAAGTTCACGATACGCCTCTATTTTGTATTGTTTGTAATGATTTCTCACGATAAATGAATTTTTCTAACAAATGAGTAATTCACAGATACTAATATATATATTAAGCGGAAAAGTTTTATTCTTGAATTGAGAGGAATTCTAAATTCAAAACACCTTTTTCCGGTTATCAGCAGAGATTATTGATGAGCACTGGGCAAAAAAAATTCATAATAAAAAACACCCAAGTTTCGTTGAAACTCTTTGAGCTATGATCTATGATACAAATTATTTATAAATCCAGTCGAATTCGATTTCAAAACTCAAATGAAATGCCGTTCGTCTTATCTACCTTTGATAATAATTTTGTTGATGTCAACTTTTGATGTCGAGATTTATTTATTGTACTCTTAATTGAGACGCAAGTACAAAAACTGCACTTGCGCGTGAACAAACGCATATCCCATCTAGTACCGTTAGTGCAAATGTACGACAGCGATGAAGGTGAAGGTATGCCAAATAAGTGGATTTTAGAATTAATGAATATATATGTGGAGTTCAATGCGATTGACAAGTGTTCGTTTAGTATTGATATGCTTATAACAATACAAAGAATGAAGCAATATGAGGATTGAAGTGAATAGGATGTTTGATATTCGTGGTCAAAATATTCGGCATATATTTCGTCATTGTGAACGTTGACGTTCAGAAATTTGATTTTTGAGTTTTAAATGAACGGTTTCCTTTTCATTTTAGCAGCGGCATAAAAATTAATTACAATTAATTTCCATGGTACCTGCACGTTGTTAATTGTATACTTTAACGAAACTCATTAAATAACGTTTAACATGCGATAGAAATGACCACAAGAATACAACACTTCTTACTATCAACATGCATGTTAACCTTGATTTCCTTGTTGATTGGCAATCAATAAGAAATTATTCAGACAAATGTATGTCCTTTTGGCAGAACTCACTCAAAATATTTTAGTTGAAAGTCCTCGAATAAATGTGTTCAAACGTCAGTTTCAAATTATTGATGTCATTATTTTTACATTTTTTTGCATTAAACTTGAAACGAAAAAATAAATTGTAACGTGTCCAATTTCATGTTTTCGTGGGTCGTTCCCTCATGCTATGATTTTCTTGCAACCAAATGAATTTTAAACATGGTTCGTTCGTCGAGTCCAATTCATCTTTAGTTTTTAATTGTAAATTTTATCAACATATTTCCCAAAGCGAAATTCGTATTGTTTGTGTGAATACAGGAATTTAATCATTTGCATGTTGTTTTTCGCCTAGTTAAATATTAGCTTATATTTATCACGCTGAGTGATAAAGCAACACAGGGCGAGAAAAACTATGCACGATGATTCGAATTTTTTTTAGAAGAACGTAAATAGGAAAACAACCGTAGCTGATTCTGGTCTATTTTGTTTTTCTCGTTTAATTCAATCGTTAAAAATAGTTCAAGCTATGTAGGCTTTGGACGGTATGCGCCGAATTTCTGCGCATCTTTTCATACGTCTGAAATACGAAACGTACGATCTCATTGGTCTAAATAAAAACCTTTACTATACCTCTATGGTGTATATTTGATCGTGAGCAGTAAAAATCCGAATTTCGAAAATATTGTTGTGCATTGATTTTAATTCGTCCGAGAATCATTCGTTATTCGATCACGATCATTGTATCAGTTGAGTGCTACACCGTCAGAACAGAGCTTTTAAAATCATAAAATGGTGAGTTTTCACATTGGCTAACTTCAAATTCATAAAATTATAATTTAAAAGAAGTGAAAGTGCTACGAATAAATTCCTATTCCATTTATTCATTTATTTGACAATAGTTTAAGAAAGAGATTTGGCTTTTCTCCAAATGTGAAAGCTAATTTGCCATCCAATTTCTATACAATTCGTATAAAAGGAAAAGATCGATATGTGGATAGAAGTGATCAAACTATTCTTCTCAGAATCCGATTGAAGAGAACGCTGAATCTTTATTTCCATTAATTTCGACCAGGTCGTGGATTCTTTTTTTTTATCGTAGTCCTAGTGGAGTGCATATGGGTACAAACTTAGAATATCAAAATTTATTGTGTCCCCCTCTCATAGATCAGATGTGAAGATTTGTCGATCAAATTGAATTGAAAATATTTTAGGGTGTCATTGGATTTATTCGAATGAAAACAATAAAGGAAACTAATTCTTTAGTATTTTTGATGATTCATGATTCAAAAAATGAACTACGATCTAAAGCATTAAATACCACTCTCATTGTTTCATCGAATGAACATATACAATATGGCGATGTCGTCCAAAAATAGATTTACAATGAGAAGAACAGATTTCCCTACTATCTAAGGCGCGACGTGAAATCAATACACCTACACAATTTTCTGTTGACCGCATTTGCAGTCAAATTCTGATGTTTGCAGTCAAATTCACACCTTAAGTGAAGTATTTTTGTGAATCACCCGAAAAGCCATGAGTTTTACGTCAAGTACTGTTTGGTCTATATCCTTGTCATTTTAAGTAATATTAATTTCAATAACTAATAGCAATGCTCAAAAAAATTTAACTGAATATATAGTTTCAATTATAGGATCATGTTTCTTGATGAATTGTTTCTTAGATTCAATAATGATCTTATATTATTAATATTTTTTATATATTTCATTTTAATAATTAATATTTTTTATATATTTCAGGCCGCCGATTTGAGCAGGAGCGATATTGAAAGTAAGTGTAAAAATTGAAGATATAAAACGAGCATAACATATCAAAGATAAAATTATGTGTTCTCTATGTGGTCACACACATTTTTTTGACTGAAACGATTCGCTGTTCTTAAAATAGATTATATTTCTGCTAACATCCAATGTTCGCTCACATTGATCAAAGTTGCAACGCCTAAAAAAAATCTTGCGTCACCGTACAACGGTGTATTTTTGACCGAATATTTTCAAGCAAATTTCACCACACGATTCTATTTTTTCTTCGTGCATTATGCAATATGAAAAATGTCCTCTTAGACATCATTTGATCAATTAAATAACGATAAATAATCTGCATCAATTCACAGAGGCAGAATTCGCCTTCTCCATCTACGATGCCGATGGTACCAAGAAGATCGATTGTAACGATCTTGGTGACGTTTTGCGTGCGCTTAACTGCAATCCAACATTGGCTATGATTGAAAAGATGGGAGGAACAAAAAAACGTGGTGAAAAATTGTTATCGCTCGAAGAATTTTTGCCAATCTACGGTCAAGTCAAAAAAGACAAAGAACAAGGTTGCTACGAAGATTTCCTAGAATGTCTCAAATTGTACGACAAAAACGAAAACGGTTACATGTTGCTTGCTGAATTGAACCACGCTTTGTTGGCCTTAGGTACGTTTTTATTTTTCAAATATAATTTTCAATGAAATTGAAAATGATCTACCGGTTCTTTTTAAAGGTGAACAATTGGACAACGAACAAGTTGAGGCTGTATTCAAGGATTGCATGCCAGAAGAAAATGATGATGGCGAAATTCAATATGCCCGTGAGTACAACAAAAAAAGAAGAAAAAAAAATCATGAATGTGGCATAATATATGCACATGTACAAAACCGTTTCTTTTGAAATGGTTTATTAATTATGTTACAAATTTGCATTAATACGATGATAAATGTTCAAATATTATTTTCTTACTCTCCTTTTATGTGTTATTTATGTTATTATCCCTGGCATATGTGTGTATTTATGTGAATAACAAATATCAACGTCCGATTTTGGAAAATAGAATTCTTGAAAAATATGATGGTTATGGCACCACTCTTACCTTAGATCACATCGAATCATATCCAAATCGCTATATTGATCATTCTCCTAATTTCGATATATGTATATGACTAAAACAACATTTTTGTGCACGTCGTCAACAGGTAATTAATTATAAAATTTGTTTCCCTGCGTTGAATGTCTTCAGAACAACGAGTATTATCTATTCACCAGAAAATAATAGTTTCATACACTGTATTTTTTCTTTCTTTTTTCATAGCATTTTTGGCGAAAATGTGTGAAGTGGAACTGACAGAATAAATCAACATCGTATCGATTCATTTCATTTTTAATTATTTTTTATTTTCTTTTTAAAACTTCTTTTAATTGATCTGAAAAAAGAAGCATATTGATTATAATAAAATGTGGCATATTGATTTATGTAACGCAAAGACACCGATTCATGTTAGTTTATTTTTGACAACTGAGTCAGCCATGGAAGAGAAGTAGATGAATTTCCTCTAGAGTTGTTATTGTCGCTATAAATGGTAAGTATTCAAAGATAAAAAGAAACACATTTTCCTTATGATTTCATTTTTATTGGATGTTTTGTTGATTTTTCAACGTAAACCAAAAACCCAGAACCTCCTATGGCACAGTAATATTTTCAAACTGCTGAAATAGCAAAAACTATCAGTTTTTCATGAATCTTTCGATATAAAAAATATTTTTCAAAATGCTTTTGATTTAGATGTTGAACGAATACAACGACAGCCGATTTCAAATGATTTCGAAGCAACAATACATCCTCGATCGAATAATATTAGTTTCATTGGAACTAGTCTTAATTCAAGCACAATATTTGAATACGTTCCTTAATATCTGTTGTTTTAGTCTGTTCAATGAACATGTTTGTGAAAAATTCCTTGCCATGGCTTAAAAAACTCAATTTAAATAAATAAATGCAGGTTCAAACTCTTTTTAAATAGCTATAACAAAATATTTAAAAAAAAAATCATTATTCGAGATACCATAACATTGGTGATGGAGTATTTGATTAATGAGTACGACTAATCGCCTTTCGTGAAACGTTTAGAACTAGTTGAACTATGTATTATGTATATTGTGTATATCGCTTTCGAAAGCCAATGAAATACACCAAATATTACATGACGATACACTTTCTCTGGCGCCTTTTCAATGGTTCGGGTTTTAAGACGGCTCGAACCGCTTCGTCGAATACCTATATTTAAATGAATATATTCAATATATTCGATAATCGTTTTCATATATATGGTAATTGAAAAGTGCGTATGCCCAGCCAGCTATAAAACCAACCTGTTTCAGTCCTCGTTGTGTTAAAGCTGAGCATTCCATATATTTGACAGCTCTAATTTTATTTGCTAATTTTTGACCTTGTTCACGTTTCAGCGGTGACAGGCCTTGTTCTGATAAAGCACTTAAAGTTTCTCTATCGTCCCTCAAATCCGTCTTTGTACCTTTTCAAATAAATCATTCATTCAATATAATTTTTTCGACATAAATTTGATTAGAATTCTTGTTTCAAATATATGCAATAGCACAGGATTGATTTCGTTTATTTGTCAATCGTTTCCAATTACTCACCAACAAGAATCATTGGCGCATCTGGGCAGTGATGTTTTATTTCCGGATACCATTTTGATGTTACATTTTCGAATGATGAAGGACTGAAATGAAAATAATATTTCAATTTATAATTCACTGTGGTACGGCTTTTCCTTAATATTATTCCGGTTCACCTTGCAACGCTAAAGCAAACGAGAAACACATCGGTTTGAGGGTATGATAGCGGTCTCAAGCGATCATAATCTTCTTGACCAGCTGAAATAATAATAATAATATGATTAATTATCGGTCAATTGAATTCAACAATGAATAATAAAAAAGTTATTAAAAATCCTCACCTGTATCCCATAGACCTAATGAAACCTGTATTCCATCAACAACCATAGGCGCAGAATAATTGTCGAACCTTTTTCGAAAGATAATAAACATCAGCAAATCAGAAAAAAATAAAGCAACTAATGATCCTTACACGGTGGGTACATATTCGCCTGGAAAGCTGTCTGTCGTATAAGAGATCAACATACAAGTTTTTCCAACAGTACCGTCGCCAACGACAACACATTTTATCGGTCTCCCAGATGACATCTATAGCATAATAATTATAATAATATAATTCGCTGTTACTAACAGTGATCCACTTGGTGTTCAATTCATACTATTCTTTATAACAAAATTTTTTTAAATTGATCCCTGTTCACATATACATAGTATGCAATCTTCTCAGATTAAACTTTAATCAATCGAATAGAGCTAAATGAACATGAAGATTTCCAAATTAAATTCGATAAATGAAAGGACAATCATAGTTTCTTTTGGAGATCTATAGTCTTGAAAAGAAAATCTTATTTATATCTCCTGCCTCCATACGCTTATTTATAGACCGAGATGCTTGTGAAAGAAAAACGTACAAAAATTTGAACGTTTTTGTCAAAACCGGTACATAGGTTTTTTGGGCTTTCATTTAAATTACGTTTAAGGTTTTATTTATAGTATCATGAAAGAAAATCAGAGACGGTAAAATGAGTGCAGCATCTAAAAAGAAATCATAAACAAAGTTCCTTCAGAGTTCTGACATTCACTGGGCATTTTTTCACGAATATATGCATATATGTTTTGCATATAATTTTTTTATGAATTATGATGAAAAGTAAAATTATTTGAAATTTCAATTAAGTCTTGAGATGATTTGTTGTACTCGCTATTTTCTTGGTGTTGATTATAATTTTTCACCCATCGAATAGAGCGGACATTAGTTCGAGACATTCCAACTTTACGATTTGATCATCACATTAATTTTAAATTCAAATTTTATTGCCACAACTAAATATTATTCTTAACAATCGATTGCATACTTGAGTGAATGACACACCCAGTTTATAATGAAAAATACTCAATTTGTCTGTTTTGTTTTCATTACGCTGATGACAAAAGAAATTCAACTTATTCGCAAAGCATTTAATCTGTATTAATTCAATCAACTCAGCGGAAACTATCTAAAATTTCCACCGCCTCAAAAATAAAATGAATAATAATTTAAATAGAAGACGAAGAGGCACTCGTATATCGAAATGAGACAATTACATAAATGTGTATAGTATAATTGTTCTGCGTTCGTCAATTAAGAGCTCATCGAGAGTTCTTGACCATTGCTCTTTTTGAACTTGGAAAAATTTCCATCATATTCGCTTGCGCTCCAACACAAAGCATTAAGTTTCTCTCTATCCTCACTGCTTTGTATTTAAGCTTTGGAAGAGATCACAACAGAATTTGATATTCAATTATTTTGCGAATTATAATAAGTCCGTGAACAGATCGATTTTCTTTCCACAAAATATTTATGAACGACCGGCATTTCATTTAATTATGTTTGATTTGGCACAAATATTTTAGTTATATGTTGGATTTTTTAGATATATTGATTCAAACTACGTAATCATACCTGAAACCAATAACTGAAAGTAACAATTTGAATTAATCACAAAATGGTTATGCCGAAATTTGCTACGGGAACACAATCCGATTTTCGACTTGTGAGAATAGTTTCGATGTATGATGATGGTTTTCTAATTGAAACTATGCAAAAACACAACATTGAACTTTGGATATTCGAGGATGTGCTGGAATTGAAGAGTAATCCAGCTGTTTCAAGTTATGAACAATTCAATTCCTCCTTTTTTCGTGATTTAACCTTATGCGTTGGCTGAAATTTTTTATGTTTTCACGAATTAATGAAATTTTGTTTCTGTTAAATAAAACTCTACAGCGACTGGATGAATTTTCGCGTCAATTCACTGAAGCCGCCGTCACAATTGAGCCGCTTTATTGTTTCGAATACTTACTTTTGACATTACACACAATTTGGATGAGGTTCGAGACATAGCGAGCGACATCTTTTGGGATAAATTGAAAACGTCATCGGCTTAGTTACAGGTATATCTGTGTCTCGAATTGGCCGAATCGACGATAATAATTTATGATTGTTATCATGAAATTTTGGGTTTATATTTGAACCCAAAACGCCCAGATGTAGACTCTGAATCAGCACCACTTCCCTTCAAAGCACATCAAAAACAAAAAGGTGCCTTTCAATGTAATAAAATATTTATAAAAAAGGAATTGACGAATGCGGTAAAGTATTGGCCGCCATCTATCGAGTAAATTAGAAATAATCAGAAGTGAATTATAAGATTAAAAATTGAAGATTGAAAAGTCACAACTATTTATGACGATATGTTGAATACAAATGCTTTCCAATCCCGACACGAATGTATTATTTTATATGGGAGTCAAGCACATGCGTTCAATTCAAACCGTAACCAACTAGAATCTACGTAATTAAGTTCATTTCAAGTCGAAACCATCATATTTTTATTTGATTGTGAATTGCAGCCAAGTATCGCTTAAAATCGTAACACTTCCGAAAAAATTCTGTATCTTGTGATGCATATGTAAACATTAAATTATTAATAAACATTGGTATACATATAAACCAATCAATTGAAACATCTGAGCTCGCAAGTGTATACGTTTTTGTTTGTAAAAATCATCGAAAATCGAAACACTTCAATATGAGAAAAAATAGAAGAATAAAAATAACGCATATTGATACTAATTTCATTCGAACCGATGAGCTAACGTTGCCACACAGAAGCTTCGATTAGCAACGAATTGGCTTTTTTTTCTCGTTTCGAGCTCACTACGCAATAAAATTTGCTACTAAAGAAAAATTGGGTCCAGCAAAACTGTAACCAATGGATACTGCCCATTGACTAAAATCGAGTCGAATGCCAATTCTCATGGGTTTTCTATGTACATTGTACATATTTCAAATATTTTTGCCTGAAGTTTCCTAGCGTTTTTTTGTTCACTCTTGAACACCGATAATATTTATTTTTAGGTATTCAAAGATACACGTTTCGCACGCATACCAAAATATTTACTCATATCATGCTAGCAACTCAAAATGCGTTTTACATAAAGTCGAGCTCCGAATAGTCGGACACACAGCCCTGTCAATGATAACTGTATTCAATATTCAACGAGATTCGTCAAAAGAAACTACTGAATAAACATTTGACTGTTTTACTGTACGCTTATAGTCGCATACACAGCTGGTTTATCGTTGTGACTGAATAAAATCTAATACACAAACTTACCGTAATACGCGAGTAAATAATGCGAGATGTGAATAAAACAGAAAAATCGTACGCCAAACCTGAATGGTTTAGTTAGTTCGACATCTACATCCGGCTTGTGAACAACTGCGCGTGAAATTCGCGAGAAAAAAAAACTAGGAACAGAAACGAAAACGTATATATTCGTTTACATGTGTATTTGCCTTGTTATTTACACACACTGATAGTAAATTTCAGTAATATCGCCACGAGGTCGTAGCGCAAATTTTCTTTAAATAATTATAATCATTAATATCATTTCGTTGTTTTTATTTTTGAGTCGCGTGTGTTTTGATTCAGTCTTCCTCCGAAAATTTATTGACATTTCGTAGTGAAAAAAAGATTTGCGTAGCTTAGCTGAAGCAATTTTGTCCTGTGCCAACAATCAAAATGATCTAATTAAGTTCAGTTTCAAACATTGGGAATTATGTATTGATAATTTTTACAAAATATCATATGAAAGCTGATTTATTAAACAAAAAAATTGTGAAAAATTTCCATCAACAACATCAGCAATACAAACGAAAGTGTGAAGAAAAACAGAGTGAATGATATTACTGCAATCGCGCGACGTGAGAAAGAGATATCGCGATAGACACATGAAAGATTATTAAAAATAAATGGTTCTTCACACTGCCTACGGATTGACAGCAAGTATTTCATGTAGTATGCTACCAGTTTGACAAATACATGGTGAATCTAGTGGAAGAAACGCTATATAACATCTAAAGAAATAAAAAAAACGACGGAGAATTTCAACAAAATCTGTTCGCGTGTATTGTGAACTTTATTAAATAACGACGTAGCTAAAGTAATAAGACGCTTGCCGCAACAGCACCGGAGAGAACGTCTAGTTGTATGATTACAAACGAACGTCACATAGAAAGGCGACAAAAGAGAAGTAAGCTAATGAATCAATACGCCATTCAATTGGAATATTTCATTTACTCGCATATTAGCCTTTGAATTGAGATGAGAGAAGGAAAAAAAACTATATTATCATTGTTGCGTTTCATCGTTCCATCCTAATTTCTGTTCCGTCAACTCAATGGTATACACATGACAGCGAGTCCGAAAAATTCGTAAAACGCATTAGTTCGAGAGAATTATTCTCATGTATGTATCAGTGATTTTGTTATCAAAATTATTGAAATTTCATGTGAGTGAAATCAATTTGACATCTCACCTTAACGAATTTGATGTTTTTAAAACCAATAATACGAATTGATGGAGCAAATTATTGCTAATTTCGTTTGAGTATGTATTGATGAACTGAATAGATGAGGACCAAAAAACAATATTTTTGTGCTAATATTTGGCGTAAAATTAGGCGGAAGACTTAAGTGGTGTATTCTCAATTGTTAACTAAAATTTTAAAAAAGTCTCTATCCATATTATTAAATATTTCCCGTTCATTTATTTTCCTTTTTGTGCTACAATAGTCGTAATTAACTAATTACATTTTTGATCATTCAAGTATGAGCGAAATGGATATTCAAAAACTCACATTAATGTTTGGAAGTTTCCATAAGATAAACGATTCATACACTCCATTTGTGCGCACCAAGATAAACAAATTGAATCTTATCAGTGGCCACTGATCCTGTCTGAACTCTAAAATGAGTTTGCGTTTGTCTCATTGCTCAGCTTTGCTGAATCATTTAAGACTGTACACATTGACAGTTAAAAGTTATTTTATTGATTGGAAACATGATTATTATTTATTTTCTTGGAAAATTTAATGACAGATTTAAACACCCAATATGCAACTCCAAATAAATATGAAGATTAAAAACTCGCATACATTTTATCCTCGACTTAGAACAATGGGTCTAAGTGTAACTCATCGCAAATAGCTTTGGGGAAATACATAACATGAATCATATGCTTCAGTCTATCACTGACCTTCGAAACTAGTGTTATCATTACTTCAGATAAAACTTCTTCTTTCAATTATTACTACAGATTATTTGCTACGAGCAATAATTGCTATATCACAAAGTTGAAGATATCTTCTAAAACGAAATGTTGTTACACAATATACATATTTCACCATCTGTGCAAAAATTTTAATATTAACAAATCTGTAGATACAAAATATATTGATATAATGATAATAACCATAAATCAGTGTCTATTTCCTAGGCATTTGATACATTCATGCTTATACAAGCGTACGTCAAAATACAATATTATAAATGATAATCTTCAACTACACACAAAGTTCTGGAATAGCATTTTTGACAGCTTTCGATATACTAATGACAGTTCTACGCAAGTTTGCCTTATTTGCTATGAGCACGCGGAAACCTCTACAGATTTTTAGTTGCATACTAATTAGCAATACAGGTAAATACTATACAATAGATACGGCGAATCAGGTCAAATTGTATCTATCTTTTTACGAGAACTTAGTACGAGTGACAGAATTTGCTCTGAATATTGTTTTAAAGATTGTCTTCAATAGGCAAAGCCTTCGAAGAATTATAGATTTTCAAGTGTGTATATTGTATATGATGTACTTTTATCAGTCCTTATAGCCTTCAAACATATTACTATTGTATATGATTCATAATCTACAAATATCATCGCATTGAATGGCCTCCCATGCGCTAATCTAAAAATGCTGCGCATCCCACGCAAAAATATTCGGATATCCAATATGTATGCATCTGAGATTGATCAAACCATATCCTAACAGTTCATATAAATATTTTGGTAACACTTCCTCTATGATCAAATGAGACCGCACAAAGAATAACAATAATAGCAAATAATCATAGCTCATATCTATTTTTCTCTATCATAATAGTAGATTAGAGTTATAATGGGGCAGTAGATCTGCACAACAAAACATTTCAGTTCAAATGGCGAAGTATCTCAAAAATAAAACCAAAGCTCGATCTTTTTGGGTCCAATGTTATTTATCATTTATTTTTTATCCTTGAAGGTTTTTTCTAATTTGAATCAATTTTTATACACATATAACAGAATTAAACGTGATTCTTTGACTTCAATGTCCGATAAAATGTAATATGTAGATTGTAGATTATACCCCAGCTGACAAGAAAGCAATCCCTGATAAGGTTTCTTGTTGAGTGTGCCTTTTTCTATTTGAAAAGCGATTTTATGAGTCTTTGATGAATTAAATATATGTTTGTTTTCACAAAATATTTTTTCAGGCGAAACTCGCACAGCAAACGGTTACATTTTACATCATTTTCAACGCTTACCGATAAACAATAAGTTGGTGTAGAGAAATCAATCCTCAGATGTAAAAAGCTATACAATTAAAAAGTAGTCACTATTTGGAATGTGAAGAAGAATAGATCAGTTGGTAGAAAATTTTTTGCCTTATTCGTGACAAAACAGGACTTTGCTTACCTTACAACCAGTTCGAAGTTAAAATAATTTTAAGAAAATATTTGAACACGTTACCAACTATTCTAAATATATACGATATTTACTGAAAACGAAAACACTTCGGTGTGTGTTGACTTTGAGCTATAAAGTTGATATGGATTCACCATTTAATGCAACTTGGCCTTCCTCGCCTGATGGTTTTGATTCTATATCGAATGATGCGCTACAAATGGATTTGGTAACAGATTTACAAGAATCGTTTGAGCCCCTTCAGAGAGCCCGGTTAGTTGAATTTTGGATATTCATTATTTTTTAGCTTAAATATGCAAATTCTAAGAACCGTATCTAAATTTAGTTCAAATACATGGCCGCTACCTCGACCCGAAAATTTTATTGATCCTGATGAATCGGGTAGCAATAAATGTAGCAATCAACAACTATCAACAAGTGAGTTATCATTAGATCATTTCAATATGGCTCACATTATTTCAATTTTTTTCTTACATTTCCAATTTTTAGATGATCCTCAACAAGTCACATTACCAAATATAACTGCCCAGAAGAAAAACTCATCACGACGTAACGCTTGGGGCAATTTATCATATGCAGACTTAATAACGCAGGCCATTAATTCAGCTGTTGACAACAGATTAACGTTGAGTCAAATCTACGAATGGATGGTTCAGAATGTTCCTTACTTCAAAGACAAAGGCGATTCCAACAGCAGTGCAGGGTGGAAGGTACATAGTACATAGTACATATAAAGTCCTAATTTTCGTTGCATAATTTTCATATTCATCACTCCTTCAACATTTCAGAATTCTATTCGACATAATTTATCGCTTCATAATCGTTTTATGCGAGTTCAAAATGAAGGAACTGGAAAGTCTAGTTGGTGGATGCTAAATCCTGATGCAAAGCCAGGTAAAACTCATTCTTAGTTTTCGATTATAAATATATGAAGAGTTCACACTGCAACATCAGCTATTTGAAGTTTCATGGATCAATGATAAACTAGGGCCTTTTCAATCGACCCAATCAAATATTTTAATATTTTCTAATTTGAGTCTGAAATAAATCTGACATATATAGCATATAAATGACGTTTTCAAATGGAAGATGCTAATTCCTTCAAGTTGAAACCTAGTAATGAAATCGATTTCAGTTTACGATTAATTGATTATTTCGATACTACCGAAATGTGAACAAAGGGAATTTTTTCGATATAACTATTAATTGTATTAAATAAATATAAAAGATATTTCATAAATTCACGAGGAAATTAACGGAAAAATTCAATTGCTAATATTTTGGTCGATTGAAGGGAAATCTGTTCGAAGGCGTGCAGCATCCATGGAAACGTCAAAGTTTGAAAAAAGGCGCGGTAGGGTGAAGAAGCAAGTGGAAAATCTGAAGAATGGAGGATTACCGAGTAAGTGAGATTTAGTATTAAATATTCGTATAATTTATGAAATAGATATAATGAACTATAAATTGTTCTCTATCCATTTCTTAAAATGAATGGACAGATTTGTCTGGAATGAATGAAGCTTCCTCACCTAGCAGTAGTATCAGTGAGGGTCTCGATCTATTCCCGAACAGCCCAATTCTAAAGTGAGTAAACATTGAATTCTGATTGGGGAAATAGTTTCATTAAGACAAGTATCTATCAGTACTGGATTTCAGCTTTCACCTGACTTTCGTCAAAGAGCATCTTCGAATGCCAGTTCGGTTGGACGTTTGAGTCCCATTCCATCCATAATTGACTTGGAGCCAAGTTGGAATTATCCATCATTGTCTCAGGATTTTGACAGTACAAATTCGCTAGGTGTTAAAAGCCTTCAAACATCAACGGATGGTACTATACCAATAAACCAATGCGCAACATTAGATCAATTAGCCGGATCTCTAGCAGATGATTTGACATTACAAAACGAATTCTTACAAGGGTGAGTACTCAACATTCACTTTTTTTCTCATACTAACGGGAAAAAAATTAGTCTATTAATGGAACATGAATTGACATTTTCGAAATATTACAGACTCGATCCAAATGTAACTGTTCAAAATCAGGCGCCACCACCACCTTATCAAGCAACGCAATCATTCGCAATCAATGCTTCATCGATGGTTCAAACTTATGCACAGCAGCCACATAATCAATGCCTGATGCAATCGCAACCACAATGTACAGCTGAGGTGTGCTCAAAATCAATTGTACATTTATCAATTCTTTTTGTAATAATCTCAAATATTTTATCATATTCCAGCAAAATTTCAAAGTAAATCTTAATCAACCAAAAGTATCGGGGCCTATCAATTCATTACCGAACAATGAAAAAACCAACGCAAAAGGTATAGTAGTAATTGAAAAACAAAAGAAAAATGATTAATGACACACTAATAAAAATCAAAACAATTGAATTTAGTGCCAGATTTGACTGATATTCCGTCAACACTCATGGGACAGTTCATGGAAGCTTTAAACAGTCAGACCAATTTAGATGATTTGAACTTGAATATTGATAGTCTTCAAGGTGGATTGGAATGTAATGTTGACGAGGTAATTGGAGACAAACTCAAATATAAAATAAAATAAATCAGATGGTTCATAATTTTTTAAATGCTTATATTAGCTCATTCAACAAGAATTGAACATTGATGGATTACTCGATATCAATATACCAATATCAACTCAATACACTGGATCTCATCTGAATCAAAGCGAGAGCCCATCAATTGGTATGAATTTAAATCAAAACAATGATGTGACGAAACTGCACAGTGTTCAAACGACCCCGCAATCCTCAAGTGTTACTTCGCCATCGTGGGTGCATTAGTTTAATAAAATATATTGCACCAACAACATCAACAAAGAAGGAAAATATATAGCTAAAGTCAAGATCATGGTGGTTCTTCATAGCAGCCATCAAAATCAAAACATGTATGCGAATTGCGCAATGATATTTTTTAGCGAATTTACTTATTATTTTTCTACTAAAAAATGATCGTCGTCTCTGAACAAGAACAGAGAAAGGAACTATTGAAATAAAATTAAATTCATCAACGGAAACTATTGTGGTGAGAATGAGTTTCAAATGAATCGACCATATTACATGAATCATGTATTGCTTTAGATAAATTCTTTGTGATAGTTCAGTGACTATTATGCGGAATAATAATAATTGTAGAGTTCTTCTTCCTCAGCGATTCATATATTCAAACATCACCGAAATGATGAAAAAAATGAAACAAAATGCAAAATCTCTAAAAGAAAATGTAAAAATCGATTTCCAAAAAATTGCAGTCCTGCTTTTTGAACATTATGAATGTCAGAAGAAAGGGAAAAAGAGTTATATAGAAAGATAGAGCTCAGAATATTTTTGGTTAATAATGAGGTTATGTTTGAAAAGAAAACTTTAAGTATATAAAACTGTTAAATGTTTTTCTTCTGCCTTGAAGAAAAAATTAATGAAATGTTATCCTTTTTTTTATTGATAATAAAATTCTTTTTATTATATCATTCAAAATATACTGCGCGGGTCAAAACTCCCAGACAGCAAAAATGTATAAGCACTTAACTATAACTAATATCCCTGTTCGTTCCAAAATCAAAATTAAATTTGGAATCGAATGCTTTGCAGTCTTTTGTAATTCAAGCAACCAAAAAATTCTTTTCGGATTTGAGGTTTGAAATATTTATTTGCATTTAGGGGTGTTGAAATTTGAATAACAGATTTTTTTTTAAAAAAAAAGAGAATTAACTAAATGATGTTTTCCACTTACTTTTCATCTAACAAATTGTTTGAAGCCATTATATTTCGATGACTTTCTGCATAATGGTAAGTACATCTTTGAAAATACGTTTGATGCTTTCCAATGACAGTTTACAGCTGGTTGAAGGGGACCAAATACATTCAAATTTTAGATCTGACCCGGAACCAACCAGCTATGACACAGCATTGACTTTCACTTATCTATATTCTCTTTACAATTCTCGGTGGCAATTGTTTTCCATCCCAATTGATCGAAAAATGCAAAACGCGCCTAGAATAAGATGGTTCTGATCCATTATTGTATTTTTAGCAGATGATTTAAGTTGATAATATTAAAAGGAGTTGAATAAATAATTATTACTAGCGGTAGATCATTGCAAATGTGTGAGACTATATTAATCCATAAAACTACGTACAAAGCTTATACATTCACAAATAGAAATACGATACACAGTATAGTTCCTCTAAAAGGACCGATATGGACGCCGGCTAATTGGCTCAAAAATGAGAAATAGTCCTTTTACAGAGACTTTGCTGTATGAATGGTAAAATGAATTCCGATTTTGAGTTGTTGAACATTTCGCAATATAACTCCTCGTTCAACACTTCCATATATGCCTGCCTTTATCCATTACTAATTTAGTGATTCTCTACGTCTAGTTCAACAACATTTTGGTTTTATGAATATAACACATCATCTTTATATTTATTTATTTCACATTGTGAATTTATTTATGCAAATATTACTCACAACCATGTATCCCATAACTGGAGCCTATAACGGGAAAAAACAGAGAATATAGCAATGGCGTATTTATTTTCCATAATTCTTTTCCAAAAAATTATTGAATTATTACCGGTTCCCCAAGAATTTCTCTTTTAAATTTCCGAAGAATGTCGATTGTGTTATGTCGATTGCATTTAAAAATCGGTTGTTGTTGTTCAGAAAATATTCATCGACTGAATTGTCCACAAGAAGTAAAGTTTCAGATATTTCTCCCTGAAGGAGCGATTTCATTACGATTGTTTGTTTCTCTTCCCAAAGAGCTGAAATGCGATAAAAAGATTTTCGGTCATGTTTCCATTTGAATTCAGTACATTCTCATTTTTGTGGGCTTAGTATGTATTACCGGGATTCCGCATACTCCCTAGCTCTGCGCAGTTTTTCATTGTGCGCTGTTGGCAACACTGCAGTGAATATGTCACATGAGAGGCGCTTCTCTGTATGTCAAAACTTTATGTAAGAGAAGAGAGCTCATTCTTTAGTTTTTGCTTTAAGCTTATACAGGCTGTTTGTTTTCGGTCAGAAATTGAAATTTTCTGGAATTGGTTTAAAATGCCGACTCAGGAGGAAATTCGCATATTTAATGCAACTGATAAATTTAATCAAATTCTATCAACAGAAAATGATTTGAAAACGAAATGTCATATTTCGATTGATGCAAATTGTTTTACAAAAAAACAGCCACAGTTAAATGAAAATCCATGGCAAACAAATAACTGCAGCAGTGAATCAAATCAAAATCAATATTTTAAAACGGTACGTATTCATGTGGTGGAAAATGTGTATTCTGCATTATTCAATTTTTTCGTGTGAAATATAATCGTTGTCGTTAATATGTTATAACCGAATGTGTCAGCTTTGATGGGATATTTTTAATTTAGAAATCGTGATCGAACTTATCAATTGAACTCACGTTTCATTACATTGAATTGATAAATCTTCATTATTTCGCTCGCAGTCAATGGAAATAAAAGAAAATCTTATCGATGAAATATCTGGCAAAAATGAAACTTCATGTCCGAACAAGAACCCTAAAAGGGCAATGGAATCTTTTGAGTCGATACCATTATTAGCAGCTTGTCTTACTTATCTGGGTTTTTACTTCTTGATGCTATTGGGTTTCTTGAATCAACTGTTATTCACACCAAAAGTTGCTAAGGAAAAAGATAGACAGGTGCTTTTATTCTTTAAATAGTTCCAATAATTTGACCATGGTTTATTGATTAATATATTTTTGGTGAATAGGGCTATGCACCTTTATATGGCAGCTTTGAGCAATTTTATCTTCGGTATGTTTATCGCAGAATTCGAGATTGTTTCAATCGACCGATATGTAGTGTCCCTGGTGATGAAGTTATATTAAAAGATCGTATCACTAAAGACCATTGTTGGACGTTTCAGTAAGTTTTTGATTTGAATTCTATCATGACCAGCTTTATTACAAAAATCTTTCTATTTAGGTTCACGGGCACTGAAACGAAATGTTTGAATTTGGGCTCTTATAACTATCTTGGATTTGCTTCAAATGATGGACAATGTGCAAATAATTCTATTGAATCTATTCGTGAACAAGGTGTGGCATTTTCTAGTCCACGTAGTGAGCTCGGTTCAACACCACTTCATAACGAATTAGAGAAACTGACAGCTCAATTTCTTGGTACTGAAGACGCAATCACTTTTGGTATGGGATTCGCTACAAATTCACTCAATATACCGGCCTTTCTGTCACCGGGCTGTTTAGTGATCAGCGATGAAAAAAACCATGCATCGATTATTCTTGGTTTGAAATTGTCGGGGGCTACAATCAGAGTATTCCGTCATAACGATATGGAAGATTTGGAACGTGTGCTAGAAAACGCTGTGGTAATTGGCCAACCAACTACTGGAGCACAATGGAAAAAAATATTGATAGTGGTAAATTGCTTTGACATTTGCCGTTTGATACATAAGAAAATAATGGAAATATTTTTAACAGGTCGAAGGAGTTTTCAGTATGGAGGGATCAATTGTTAAGCTCCCTGAGGTTATTGCCTTAAAGAAGAAATATAAGGCATATATTTACTTGGATGAAGCCCACAGTATTGGCGCGATGGGTATGCGAGGTGCAGGAGTTTTGGATTTCTATCAAGTCAGTGCAAAAGACGTTGATATATTGATGGGTACTTTTACTAAAAGTTTTGGATCAGCCGGAGGCTACATTGCCGGTTCGAGGGTTGGTATTTTAAATTCTAGTGAAGTGGAATGGCGATTTCTGCCCTTTTTGACAATTCCATTAAAAGAGCATAGAATAGGCAGCGCTATAGCGCTAGTATACTTTCCATTTACATATATAATTTGAAAATTGGATATCACTTTGAAACCAAAATATTATAATTTCTAGACTTTGATAAACTATTTGAGAGTTCATAGTCATGGTTACTGTTATGCTAGCAGCATGTCCCCGCCAATAGCCCAACAAATCATATCATCAATGCGAATTATAATGGGATTAGATGGAACAGATGAAGGAAGACGACGAACCGAACAATTGGCTCGAAATACAATCTATTTCCGTCGACGATTAAAGCAAATCGGTGTTATTATAATTGGTCATGATAATTCACCCGTCGTGCCAATGATGGTTTATTTGTTTTCTAAAATTGCGTAAGTATGATTGATAAATTTCAATAGAATTTATTGACATTTTTAGTACTTCTATTAGTGACTGTTAATAGCTTTAAGTTTTGTTGACATATGTGTGTCAATGAAATATTCCTGTCATTTTTAAGAATGTTCTTCTTTTAGTGCAAAGCAGATACTTATATTTGAACATTTTTCAGTGCTGTCGTAAGAGAGTTATCTAATCGAAAAATAGCAAGTGTAGGGGTTGGGTTTCCAGCAACTCCAATAATGGCCGGAAGAATACGCTTTTGTCTATCAGCGGCTCACACAAAGGAACAACTCGATTTAGCGCTGGACATAATAGACGATGTTGCTGAAAAACTTGGGCTTAAATATTCACGAAAAGCATGCGATTCATTCAAGATTGAATATTAAAACAAGATTCATGTTCAACTTTCGAATATGATCCAAATATTTACTTAAAATGCGCTGTATAATAATCTTGGTTTGAATAAAAATGGGGAGCTGAAACCATATTTTATTCATTAAGGAATAAATCTTTTCTTTATAAAATCTCCATAATATGAAAATGATATACTTATACATATATTTTCACGAGTTAACAGTTATTTCTGGAGTTCAATATCTCGGTAATTGTGACGGTTAAAAGATTATTGTAGCCTAAAATATAACAACACCGCATCGAAGTGGACATTTTTTCATTGGATGACAATGCTCTTGTATGATGAAACAAGTGCAACATAACACTGAAGAGTGTTAGGTAAAATGATGAATTAAATCGATGCAGATTATTACGAAGCTATTCTTTGATATTGTTTCTTCCAATTAACAAACTTATACTCATGAAAGGTTCTCATTCATTTTCCAGTTTTTCAACAGAAACATTGAAAATCTGAGTTCTGATCACATTTCGAAGGCAATAATTTTCATTTTTTTCAGAGTTTCGTTAACATTTATTATTCCAGGTTAAATAAATTGATGTATTCACAGAATCTCTGTTAAGAAAAAATCGTTAGAAACATAGCAACCATTCGATTCTCCTGAAAGTTCAACCCAGCCCAACTCAATCAAATGACATAAAAAAGCCCATCCACCTACACTCTGCACGGGAGAATTGATTTCAAGATGTTCTTTTTTCTCAACCAAGCAGAGCATTCAAAACGTGTTCTATGCTACAAATGTGTGCGCATGTAAGTCTCAATTGCATATATGCATGAGAACCGTTTACAGGGTATAAATACATAGACCCGAATGCGATGTAAGTCATTTAGATGTTACATGCAGAGTGAAATTTCCCGTGTTAGAATTCAACTTCTTTTGCTTTTTATATTATTTGCTTTATGGATTTACAAGATAAATATCTTGAAGCGAAGAAGGAAACATTTGTTCCGACGAAAAGTTTTATACCAAGCACTGAAATTAAACCAATAAATCTTCCAAAATGTATGTATTATAGTATTATATATAAGTGCCATTTATATGATATCACCTCCAGCATATAATGATAGTGACGCAGAAAAAAGATAAATATTTTCAGGTCCCCGATTTATTTCGTAACCGAATCATTTCTCGCATTTTCATCTAATATTGTTTGATGGCAACTAAAGAGACATTATTCAAACTCCTAGGCAGAGTGAAAAAGGTGACTGATAATAGCATATCTTTCAAAACTTTTTTGGCCTTTAATAGCTCTTGCTTTGGAATCTCATTTCGGTAGGATTCTTACAGAGGTGAGTCTGTTCATAATTTCGATTAATGACTGAGAAAGTGGATGGAGCATATCATTCACATATTTAGCCAATCCCATGAATGCAGAATCATAGATTGCCGTAATTTTGAATGAATGAGAATCTCACTATGTTTATTATTTTTGTTGCAATTATTGTTATATTTTCTCTGGTGTTAGACCAATGTTAAATGTTCTACAAAAATTCATCCAATATAGGAGAATTGTGTGCTAAAGCTCTCCTCGATACCATAATTGAGCAATGAGGAGAACTCGCTCTTAAACAAGCTTTCACTAATCAATTTATAGAAACAATGAAGATATTTGCGACCAAAGCAGCCGGATTTCAAATAAATTATTTTTTATGATATTGCTGGATAATTTATAAAAGTAACTTTTGGAATAAGAAGAATAAAGAGAAAATATTTTTTTCGTTGATGCAATAAGCCCACCCAAAAATTTGTATAATCTACAAAAACAATCAAAAATGAAAGCTCACCTGGATCGCAAAAGATTTCAAATCATCATTTTGTATAAAAGAAAAGAACAGTTTTCCAAAAGATCACATAAAACGTTCGTTTCACAAAGTCTTAAACATTCCACAAAAATTAAAATGATTTACAATGATAAGTGATAAGGATTTTGTATTTCGAATTCACATAATTGTGAATAAAACTCGATATAGATTCTGAGGAAAATTAATTCCGGTTTTTGGTTGCAAAACATAAGGCTTACTATTTCCAAAAATATTTGAATACTACTAAATTTAGTTGAAAATTAATGAAAAAGAAAATGATTAGACTCGAATTATCCAAAAATAAGGTGAGCAGTTTGAGATATGAATGAGAATGAGCAATAGCACCCGTTGTACACTATACACATACAACAACAGAAACGGTTGGTCAAATACTGAATGAGACGAGAGTAAAATGTTAGCAAAAAGGTTACTGTTGCTTTCGCTAACACTACCGTCAATGATTCAAGCGATCCCTCTATAGTGATGTTACAGAATACTTTGGGGAGGATAGCAAGTGTGCACAATTCACCCATCCTTTTTCATTATATGTTCAACGTTTGAGGCCCAGAATTTTTCGTGAGCGGAACCATTTATACGATTTACACTTTTAGCACATAGGTTTGCTCTCATTTAGGTTTGCTCTCATTGGAGGAAGATTGATGCAATATCAGGGATTGATGGAAAGAGAAAATATCGAACGAATACAAACGATAAATATGCATACATTTATCATTATCATATTTTGGCAAAGTGTTGGATGATGTTTTCCTACCGTTTGAATTAAAAAATAATCAGCTATGGAACTATCGTCGCGACAACAAGAAACTATGAACGATTCTCGGTGATAGAATATCGCAAGCTTTTTTATATTTTAGAGATAAAAAATTCTCGTAATGCTATTTCGTATTAACAAGTTGATTTTTATTTGCAAATCTGCTATGTTCACATACATTACTTTCATTCGGAAGCAGCAATTCAAGTATTCTATCCAGTAAAAGTTTTCATAAAAAAAGAAGAACTCCGGCACGACGAGTATTCATCGTCATTACCATTAACATCAATACTATTACCAATACAATTGAATATATCAAGTGCCACTCACACATCCCAGAGCATTTCGTCGCAAGAAGAAAATGAAAAAGCCAAATAGGAACATTGACCCAAGAGAGGGAGGGAGAGAGAGAGAGAGAGAGCAAAACAAGGCTCATACGTTTGACTTGAGCACCAAATAGAAATATCGAATTCAAGCGGCATAGATCCAATGCACATGAGTGTATCCTAGTTTCGTAAAGGGGAATCTTTTATTGTTATAGTGCGCACACAGTCATTGCGTATTGTCTGGTCTCTTTTATTTTCGCTCAATCCCGGAAAACATACACATTTTTTCTATGTTTCCGGATGAGGAACTACAGTAAAGTCTCTATAAAAGGACCACTCTCTAAAAGGAGCATTCCTCATTTGTGGACCACTTGGCCCGCAACCAATGTGGTCAGTTCAAGGAGATATCCTATTTTAGAGATGTTACGTACACGACATATTTTTTTTATTTTTCTCTATCTTATCCTATTTTTTTCGCGCACATGGCCACAAAATCTAGCAAATTAATGCAAGCCAAGGGACAACTATACGTTGCAATGGTTCTTTTTCGAACTGCAAATGAAAAGAGAAAAGAGATTTAGTCCATAATTCAATTGAAATTCATATCCATCAAATTATTCGTACCTTTTTATTTGATGATTGAGATT
>GL502486.1:741764-764452 GCA_000149185.1 Mayetiola destructor
CTTCGAGATGTTAGTATTGGTGCCTACATTTGACTACTATTGTGGTCACACATACAATGACGCATTGGTAAACGATTGGTGTACACCGTGTTTAAACCAAAATATGTGTACACTTTGGTAAAGTGTATGGATGTGTACGATTTAGGAACCCTGATCAAAACGATTACATTTTTTGAAAGAACATTGATTTCTGATCTCAAAACGCTATTCAGCGTCTGATAGCTGCAGATAAAGCACCATAACTTTTGATTTAATTAACCGAATTTGTTCATCGATAGCGGAAATGAAAGGTGTGAATAAACTTTTAAAAACCTTTTAATTGCTTCAGTTTAAGTTTTTGTGCTATGGCGTATAGAATGAACCAAACTACCTTAAATGTGACTTAAATCACATTCTGAGCGATCAAAATAAAACTATACCTGATCCATTCGTTCTGAATAGCGTTTTGAGATCAGAAATCAATGCCCTTCAAAAAATTTAATCATTCTGATCAATGATAGGATACAGTCTATACCACTAATGTAATTTAATTCAGTATATGACAATGCATCCGTTGGTAGCGACGACAACCATTATTATTTATATGCAACTACATATCTGATTGTGTAACACGAATGAAAGAGAGATTTTTCTTACATTTTTTGTTCGTATGGGCCCCAGGAACACGTGTGTAAAATATATATACACGGAGTTTCGGATCACCCTTTAGTACCGCAACAGTCGAAAAATAGCCCTAAATTTACAAAAATTAGCTTAAAATGGCTGAATTGGCCATTGCAAATCCATGGATCCATATGCATATGAAAACATCGCAGCTCCCTCAGAAATGCAAAAGATTGCAAAATTGTTAAAATTACATTTTCAGGCAAAATTAAGGCATTCGAGCGTGGAAACCTTATATGAAAACACCGGAGAACACGTACTCGATCATATTGCACGAAAAAATTTTGGTTCTCAATATTTCGTTTGTCCGCAGATAAATGGCGTTTGAGGTCGCGTTATAACTGATACCAACAACTTTCTACCGTATCATCAATATCCTGCATGGCTATACATATCAATTGTAAAATATAAAAATATCTAATATTTACTGATAACTAATTTCTTTATAGTGAATTGAAGCAGAACGGAACACTTTCGTATATTTTATCATTTGGCACAGCTTTTACTTTATTGAACGAAATTATAAAAGAAACAAAATAATCAATGAGAACGATAAAAAATAGGAGATAAAAACATCAACAATTGGACGATTGAAACGGATCCACTTTATTATTTCCACTTTATTGATTAAAAGTACTAAAGTTTCGTTGGATTTTTATCCATAATTCCAGCCAACCGTCATCTTGCATGAATAATTTATTCTGTTGAAGCTCTTGAGAAATAGGTATTAATTGATTTTGATGCAAGTCAAATAAAATTGTGATGATTCCTCCCGAAAAATATCAAAAGAATTGCATTCGATGACAATAACCATCAATTTTGAACATGAAAGATCAACATTGAATATGAGTCAAATTTCCATTCGATCTATAAATATCCTAATCTAAAATGGATCTCGTATTGTTGGCTAAAATTTTGATCTTGAGCCCAAAATAATAAAATATCTGTATTGTGAAAAACAGTTTAAGTTTTATCCTGTAAAATAACTTGGGAATTGCATCATGAATTATTATGAACGAATTTTAGGTTCAGAATCAAAGGTTCACTTTTACTTATTATTATTATTAACATCGAATTCAAAACAAAATCCTTTTATCAATCTTATAAATTGTGACAATAAGTTGCAATTGGGGTTTAATGATTCTTCCGTTTTTTACCACCATGGTGTTTATCATGTCCCTTGGATTTGCGTTTTTTATTTTTCGAAGATCCGAATGACGATGAATCGTTCATCGCATTAAAATTACCGAAACTTGTTAGCTCATCGCCAAGAGTTCCTATTCGATTAGAGAAATAACCAATTAGTAAAAAGCTATGAATTGATTATTTCATGATGGGGAAATAGATATCATATTTATGTATGTACGTTAGCGTGTCCCAACTATTTTGAATCAACAATCAACACATACTTTTAGGATCGTCGTGATATTTGGGATGCAATAGTAAAAGAAAAGTGACCAAAAATCTTTCCTCGTCTTCATAGTTAGGAAAGAGAGTCCGTATTTTTGCTAAATTTTTTGGAGTATTCGGGAGAGAATTATTTGAGAGACATACAAATTTTTTGGCTACTTGATCAAAATCGGGATTTTGCAAGGGAAACTTCAGATATTCGAAAAATCGCATTGTAGAAATAGAATTGAATTTTGTGCGACGGAATTATGATCTAGTCGCCATGAATTTTGTATCTTGCTCAAATAATACTCTCTTGAATACTATAAAGACTCAAGCGAATACACGGACTCTCTTTCCGCGCTATGAAGACGAGGAAAGATTTTTAGTCGCTCTTCTTTCACTATTGCAACCCAAAACCCACGACGATCTTAAATGTATGTGTTGATTTTTGATTCAAAATAGTTGGGACACGCTAATGTACGTGCCTAATGTAGTGAGTTTTCTTTGTCGATGCTTTTCAGCTTTTGTAACAGGTAATCGAGTAAGGTACGCCTCTTCGTATTCTTCTTTCTCCCTTTGAGCTTTGGTCAACATTTGTTGTGCACGTGAACCCTCAGTGATTTCAGTTGGAATGTCCAACACTTCTTCTTTCAAATCTTGTATTATATTCGAGCTAAAGTCGAAAAATGATGAGAATATTATTGATTATAATCAAATAATTATTATTGAGCAATCCCTCTTGAAGCTCCAAAAGAAACACCTACTTCAAAGTACGTTTCCTGATGCGTTCCATTTGTTTGCGATTTCTTTCAGCTTTTGAATCTCCATCATCATAATGTACAGCACTCAATTTCGGCGGAACATAAATACCAGCTTCCTTCGATCCTTTCGATTTTCTAGCATAATTTTGAAGATTCTTCATTTCGTCGTTTGATTCATCATCGGAGCTATCTTCATTTTCTTCAATATCATCATCGTTATTAGTTTGCGAAGCTAATGAGTTTAAGTTGGGCTGAATAATAATAGTTATGTAAATTGAACAGTCATTTTCTTGTATATTATAAATTCTAATATATTTACCCTGAAATTAATTGGATCTTTAGAACTAGAGGTACCGCTTATTATTGTTTTTACCAATTTATCGATTTGATAGCGTAGCTTGCTGTCGATCGGACGAATTTTTTCCAAAACAGTACGTATTTCAATCAATCGATCTAGTGATGGATCACTTTCGATTTGTTTTCCTGCGAAAGTGAAGGTATTTGTTATAAGTTGATCTTATATTCGCAGCATATATAATAAATAATGATGCCTGTATAAAACACTGAATAGTGAATAGAAATTTCAATTCGTCGTTCGTATTTTGCTTGAACCTGAGCTAATTATACCTGAACATTTTCCGAGGACAACATAGGTTAAGTTAATCATATAAGTGAGAAGCATATGGTATCTAACTTCTAAAAAGCTTAGTCCATATTCAGTAGTGAGTTCGCCACTTTTGACCCGTTGTAGCATCCCTTCGACCAAATCTGATACCTGCTTTACATTATTGTTCATTTCTCCGAGTAGTTTCATTGCATTTGATAAGTCCTCCTCACAATCATGATCATCTATTGCCTATAGATTTCAGAAAGAGAATTTACAGTACAATTAGAAAATGTATTTAATTATTTATTTATTTAATATTTAGTTGAATCACTTCGAATAATATTTTTTCTGAATTATCTTTGGATGATTCCCTTACGAACTGTTCCTACTAAAATACACTGCCAATTAGTTGACAGAATGCTCGATGTGTTGGACTTTTTAGTTATAGAAATTGTCGTTTTTAAAAAAATTTTAAATTCTCCGATGATATAATTCTGTGAAATTTTCATGTCCCCAGGTCCATTCTTTCCCTCTTCATTGATCTTTGAAGTTCATTAAAACTCATAATTTTGACAATTTGGCCCAGTAAAATGGGTACGCCTAAACTATATTGACAGAGTACACATAGCTCCACCAAATATGGTGAATTGACTGGTGGCGTATACTCCAATCCCATTTTATATTTACTTGAATTTGAGTTACACTACAGCCACCCGATGGACCAATTTTATCGACCCCTTCATATAGCCAGTCAATAGTCCGTCTAAAAATGTATCATCTGTGAAATTTTCATGTTCCCAAGACTACTGGCTAATAGCCAGTGGCTATCCACTCTATACTCTCAATGAAAATCATAATTTTTGACGATTTTTTTCATTCAAATAAGTTCGCCACCATTTTATTTTTCGATTTGGACCCTCAGCTTCCACCAGATGATAGAGCACATTTAGTTCTATCATCTATGATGATTTGGCGAGTGGCGCAGTCACCAATCCTATTTTATGGTCACTTGAATTTGAGCATTTGAATTTCAAAGAATTCTATGAAATGTAGATCGTTACACAACAGCCACCCGACGGACCGGGCCTAGACCCACGAAATTGGTCATTGCAATAACCAAACCTTCACAGGAAAGCCCACAGAGCGAGTGCATCGCATGTTCTCTATATATTTGGAACTAACTGACAACAGCGCCACGTACAATAACACGAGGAACCTTAATCGGGTCCATTTGAAATTCATAGGAAGGGGAATAGATTCGCTTGTTATTGTACGTGGCGCTGTTGTTGGTTGATCAATGCACTTGATCTGTGGGAAAGCCCGTTTGGCAAGAATTTGGCAATAAGCTAACAAGAATTCGGATTTGATATTACATCGGTCGTTCTCGTTCCCCTCTCTAATTTCAAATTTCCCATCTTTCATTCTTACTTCCCCCTCCCCTATTCTTTTTACCAATTTACTTTTCTGTCATTCGTGTAATACGTATCGTCGACCGAATGATATGGCAAATTTAAATTTTTGTTAGTTTATTGCCAAATTCTTGCCAAACGGACTTACCCGTGTTGTGGTGAATCTAACCTGAAAATTTCAGCCCGATCAGAGAGGACAAAAAAATCGTTCTAGCTCCCGGACCAAAAAATGCGAAACGATTTTAAAGCTTGATTATGTAAACCCATCAAGCAATAAAATAAAAATTGAAAAAAATCGATGTAAATGAAGAATAGGTTATGTACACATTGTTCGGTATATTTTGTAAATAAATAAATCGTATCGACAATGTACAATGTACCATGTGCTATAGAATATTAAATATTGCATACGGTACTTATGATGTCTGTTTCAATTTTTCATATTTGGTTTTCCGTTTTCATCAACTTAGGTAATGGATTCACTACATCCCGATTCGCTCATTTCAACAGCTTACCAAAATATATGCTTATTCATTCGGTTCACCCGCTGACCAAAAAAAGACAGAAAAATAACATTGAAAATTTATATCGACATTATACATGTAAAACCAATTTTCCCTCTATACCCTCTTCACTCGCTTACTATTTGTATCAAACCTAAATTAAATGCACAAATTGGAGAATCGCAAAAATGTACAAGATCGAATTCAATATGGTTTTGTATTTTAAATAAATAGTATGAGAAGCTATCATCGGAATAGCCCAAATTGATGAATTAAAAGTATCGGAGAGAATGTTGTAAAGAGCACAAAGGGAAGTAGTAAACATCAAATGAACAGTAAACAAGCAGAATTTGATAGTACCGAATTCAAAAATATGCACCACAGATCGTATCAAACTGCAACTGTTATCAGTTATCCAGTTAAATCCAAAATTTCGGATCGATCGAAATTAATTTTTCGAGAAATTTTTTTTACATGGGAATTTTTTGGGAAAATTTTTTATCCGAAAAATTTTTCGGGAAATTTTTTTATCCGGAAATTTTTCGGTAAAGTTTTTTATCCAGAAAATTTTTCAGGAAAATTTTCGAATCGATAGCATTTCCCAAGTTAAAGCTAAATCCAAAAACTCAAATCGATCAGACAACAAATAACAAAGATATAATAATTTTTCGTAACTGAGGGAAGAAAAAAGAAGAAAAAAAACCAAATTTAGTAATGCACCTGTGGTTCATAAAAATCACTAACAATGGATAAAGGGAAGGTAACAGTTGATAAAAGATTGAAACCGAATAAACTGTGCCAACATCCTTCGTGTACATGTAACGATTTGTGGCAAAAAAAAAAATGAATCATGCAGAGTGGGAAATAAACAGAAATCACCACATAATCGTACACTAATCTTTGACGAGAAAATCAATAAACATTTCTTTGTGCGGAGTTCAAACTATTTTGTCGTTGGTCGTATTTTTCTGCAAACTTTGTTTTGTTTCCATCTTCGCGCGTTTTATTTCTCGCATCACATTCATACAATATTCACACTTAGCTCTACTTCATACACCTTCGTCAGCTCGAATTATATGCATAAAAAATTAAATTCATTTATTTCGTCTCGCTGGAAAATATTATTTAGATATATATATATATATATATATTAAATTTCGTTTTTAGGACATGTATGTGATTTCGTTTGAACTCGTATTTCATTGAGGAAAAATTCCATTTCAAATTATCGTTATTTGTGTTTTTTCATTTAGGTTGGATGCAGAGGTTCATTTATTTCATTTTTCGATACATTCATAAATTCGCTGAAGATTCAGAAGTGTTTGTTTGAATGTTTGTATTTAATATATAAATTTTCTATTATTAAATGAAGTTAAATGTTCAAAGTACGCTTGTTATTATATGTTGTTAATTCTTGTTATTCTGATCAATACTGCATATAATGATCGGGGAAATCTCGGATCTTAACATAACAAAAAAAAAATCATTTCACGATGACAGAACGTAAACAAAGAAGCCAATGTGCGTTTCAGTTTGCCGAACGTGAGAACTACATAACCTAAGATATTCAGTAAGAGCGCGTGCATAGCGACGTATTTGATAATACACACATATTCACTTGGAAACGTATAATATTGGTCATTATTCCACATGGGGTCTTGACAACATATCAATTTACGATGAAGAAGTTTTGAAAAATCATTTTGCTAATGCAAAACAATCAATTCTACCATTGACTACGACATGATACTTGATTCTGACTTCCATTTGAGTGGTTTAACAGGAATCTAAATTAATTTTAGAATATTTGAATTACCTGTACCATTTTTATGCGTTCATCGTCAACATTTGTTTGGAAAGCACGATTTATTTTTTGAAAATTGTTGATAAATCTTTTTATTTATTTATAACTAATATCGAGCACAATTTGAATCTACTTTTCACATAAACAAACAATTTTTGCAGTTTTGTATTTCATGAACAATAATATGGCTGAAAAGTTTCCAATTATTGAATTATTAAAAAAAATATTGCAAATGGAACTCAACAGTGTAGCACCTTCTCGTACCGCACTATATGTTTAAATATTTCTAAAGGCGTTTCGGCGTTCCGCGAGATTTCTTTTAATATTTGACTTTGAATGTGTTTGTGCATGTATGTTCTGAATCATGAAATTTTTTCGGTGGATATTGTGAATGTATTGGTGAAAATGGACATTCATAGAAGAGAGCGGTGTTGTTTCAAAATCTTTGTGATGTTTCAAAATTTTGTTCAAAAATCGTATTCTTATCATTATTGTTCTTCGTAAATAATTTCCAATTATTACTATATTTGGATAGCACAAAGTACTCTGATTTAAATTATTATTTTTGTCCTAAAATCATTATTATAGCAGTTGAAATGCTTTTAATGTCATTTCTTATAGCGCCGATAAATCTTACTTCTTCAGTCCTACTAAACATACCAAGGAAATGTCAGTTCTAGGTTCTGAACTTCGATAAAATAGTTGATCTCCCCGATAAAATCAGGCAATAATTTAATCTTTCTGGTTGAATTTTCATTTTATTTCATAACTTTTATCGGTTGCAAATCAAATCAAAATAACTATGGCCGAAGATTTATTATTATTCAAAACTAAAAACATTATGAAGAGAAAGACTTGTGAAGGCATGCTTTGAAAGTTTCCGGAACGTTTGATGATATGCTGCAAGCTCTCTTAAAATTTTTTTGAAATTCTTTATTTCATAGAAAAACGGAACTAAAATTGTAGTTGAAATGTCAAAAATGACATTCCCAACAGCACCGACCAGTTGACATATCCATTGAAGAAGACAAGGAGAAGAACGAAACGTCAGTCATATGTACTAAATATCTGCATAATAATTGTTTTCATTAAACGTTTAACACGATTCGGGTTTTAATATTATTAAAAATTAGTCGGAATGTCCGACACTGAATATGAAAAGTTTGAGATAAGTGATTACGATTTGGAGAGTGGATTTAATCCATATCGTACAAATCGAAAACGTCCAACGAAAAATCAACAAATCTACGGGATTTGGGCCGATAATAGTGATGATGAACCAGAACCGAGCGCATCCAATTCAACAAGATTTCGCAGTGAGAAAAAGCTAAAGGATTACTCAACACCGATTGGGTTCGTAGCGGGTGGCATTCAGCAATCTGGAAAAAAAGAAAAAGAAACTGAAGACAATGGTAAGCCATCGACGTACATATAATGGAATAAAACACACACATAATAACATATTCTTTCAATAAATAGATAAAATTAAAGATGCCGAAAATTATGGGGGCAACACTTCCAGTGATTCAGAAGAAGAGCAAAGAAACTCAATCGGAAATAGGAATCAGACGAGTCATCAATTCACATCGACCACTTCGTCTAATAAAGATTTGGGAAGCTGGGAGCAACATACTCGAGGAATCGGAGCTAAGCTTTTACTTCAAATGGGCTATGAACCTGGTAAAGGCTTGGGGAAAAGTTTACAGGGTATATCACAGCCGGTACAGGCTCATTTAAGAAAAGGACGTGGTGCAATCGGAGCATATGGTACCGAAAAAGGGCAAACCATCGGTGATGGTAAGGCAAAACCTAAGATTGATGAAGATGAAAAGGAAACAAACGAGTTTAAAAAGAAAATGGACCAATGGCGAAGAGATCCAAATGATTCGAAATCGAAACGAAAGCGTTATTTCAAAACTGCTCAAGATATCATTGAAAAGGGTCCTAAGTCCAACTATATATTATCTGATAGACACAGGTACGAGTAATGTGGTAGTTAATTCAATAAAAATACCGAATGCAAAGTTAAATTTGTGTCGACTTTCGTTTTACAGCTCAAAAATGAATAACGTTACGGTAATTGATATGACTGGACCAGAAAAGCGAATTTTAAGCGGATACCATGCAATTGGAGTCAAAACATCTGATGACGATATAAGGAATGGTCTAGGAAAAGAATGTACGAACTTTAATATGCCGGAACTAACCCATAATTTGGATCTCATTCTCGAAGTATGTGAACAAGAAATTATATCGATTGATAAGAATAAAAAAATCGCATCAGATCGTAAACTTGCGCTACACCAAGAACGAGAAAATTTAGAAAAAATTGTCAAGCTCGAAAATGATCATATTAAGACATTGGAAAGTGCGTTGGATTTGGTATCTTTATTGACATCTCCCGAAGAATCAATTACTATAGATGAAGCGATGGACATATTCAACAAAATTCGAACAGAGTTCGCAGCTGAATATGAAGAGTTTGGCTTAGTTGATTTGATGCCAGGCGCTATTGCCCCGTTACTATCGAAAGAGTTGAGTAATTGGAATCCCATTCATGATCCGTCTTTTGCTGTTCGACGGATTCAAAACATTAAAAACTCTATAGTTGATGAAAAAGGCATAAAAGGCGATAATATATTTGATCCATATTCTTCATTGATATGGTTTGGAGTCGTTCCAAATATTCGTAAAGCAATAAATAATTGGGATCCAAGAAACCATCACGATTTGTTGAATCTATTAGGTAAGGCGTATTTATTGAATTCTCAATTAGATTCGTTGAATTAATGAAAAATTAGAAAACTATTTAACTCGTTCCTTTATCCGTGCTATAGCTTGTATTGCGATGCTTCTCAAACTTTTTGACACAGGCTAAAATACCCGAGAAATCACAGTTTAAACTAACTAAAAACAACATTATTTTTTTCTTTTGATTTGATTTGAAATTAATTGAATGAAAGTTAAAATCTACCTTCGGTTGTCGAATAATTTTCTGGCAATGATCGGACAGCAACTGAAACTTTAAATTGTAATCAATAATTCATTGGCTATATTTGATGGCTTCGTCCAAACCAAACTTAAAAATGTTAAAAAAATGTTGAAAAATTTGAGAAATTTATTAGAAAATTTTTAGTTGAAATTTTTTTCAATTTTTTGGTTTGAAATTTTGTGATGAGTGCAAGTTCAATCGTCTCTAGTGAACGCCAACTGGCAAATTATTTTCATTAATGGCAGTCATGTTTGTAACGCCGTACGTTCATTCGAATTCAATATCATCAAAAGGATGATGATATTGTCCAAGTCTTTTTCGGTAGTTCCCTTTTCGAATCTAGTCACATTTTATTTGTATATTAAACGAAATCATGCAAACGAAATCGGACATAAATTACATAGTCAACTACAATATAATTCATATACATATTAGAATCAATTCCTCTCTTATATTTCGAAATCTTCGAAGAAATCGGTAGGCGTAAATCTAACTCGAAATGACATGAAATTTTAACCAGTGATATTTTGAAATGTGCTCTATGGATTGAGAAGATTATTTCAGGAATATCTATGAAATTTCCGTCACCCGAAAACATTCTAGGATTGTTCATCTTTATTCTTTCTTGCAAAGCAGACTCCATATCTTGAACAAAAGATCCCGATTTCTTTAAAGATTCCAAAATATAAGAGGGGAGTTGAGTCTGTTATTGTAGTTATTATTAACTGTATAGACAATATATATGATATCATTTTTTTTTTTTTTTTTAGATATTTGGGCACCACTCCTGCCATCACACATCTTAGATAATATTCTTGAAAAATTAATATTAACGCGAATCATTAAAGGCGTTGAGCAATGGAATCCGACGACAGACAGATTACCTGTACATGAGTGGATAGCGCCATGGCATAATTTACTTGGCGATAAAATGAAGGAAAACGTTTATCTGGCCATAATGAATAAATTGAGTATGGCGCTCGTATCATGGACACCATCGGATATCTCAGCCCGATTGATTATATCGCCATGGTGTGGTATTTTCAGTAATGATGAATTCAAACCCTTCTTGTTGCAAAACATTGTCCCGAAATTGCAAATGTCTTTGTCTGATCTAATTATTAATCCTCTACAGCAAAACCTAGATTGTTTCGATCAAGTTTGGGAATGGAATGAAATTTTGTCCATAGTTTGTGGCGATGGTACGATGGCCCAAATTCTGAATAAATTCTTCTTCCCAAAATGGATTCAGACGCTAGTTATCTGGTTGAATCAAAATCCAAATTTAGAACAAGTTTCACGGTGGTATTCTGGATGGAAAAGTCGCTTTTCTGAAGCAATTCTACAACAGAATGTAATAAAAGAACATTTCCGAAGAGCTCTTGAATTGATGCATCGTTCAGTAAATGCAGGATCTGTAATGCAAATACCAACCACAACACCTATTGCTGAACCAATGAATCTAGCGCCATCGACCTCTTCATTAGGTAATTTACAAATTGCATCTACACCTCAATTGGAATTCAAAGAATTGGTTGCACAAAAATGTGCTGAGAAAGGTATTATATTTGCGTTGATGCCTGGAAGACGAGAACAAGGCAAACAAGTTTATCGAGTTGGTAAACTTTTTTGCTATATCGAGCGTAATGTATTGATGCTGAGCGATGGAAGTTTTACCAATTGGATTCCAGTTTCTATTTCTACATTACTTGAACGAGCCATTACCGGAGATATTTAATGGGAACAATAATACGAAAAAATTATACACTATACACATTACACATTACACATATTGCACACAGAGGACTGAATGGTTTTTTTTGACTTGTCAAAGTAGTCGCGCTTTTTCTACCAGATTTGCTTTTTGAATATTTGTTTATTGGTAGAGATATATTAATTTGTAATGCGCGACTAGTTTGACGAGTAGAAAAAAAAACCATTCAATAATCTGTGTGTGTATTTTATTAGTTGAACTTCATTATTATTAATAAAAAGATTTGTATTAAAAATAAACAATAACTTATTATTATCAATGTTATTAAGTAAATCATTTCCCGATAAAGGCACTATTTTTTTTTTATAATTACCTCAAAATATATTTCAGAGTTATAAAGTTAGACTGAAGTGGACATAAATCGACTTACGAACAGTTAATGACTTAAATGAAACATAAAATTGTGACCGAAGCTAATTAAAAACAATATTCATTTTAAATATCTGTAATAATCAGTATAATTGGCAATTAGTTGCGGGCACGTGAAGCCTTCTTGCTCTTATCAGCCTTGGGTGGTATCTTCCCGGGACGGCTTCCACTCTCCAAACGGTTGAACATACTGAAATAAATATTTAATTTTACAAATGAATTATGATGATAGGGAATATATTACAATAATAATTATTATTAATATAGAATCAATATTCAAAAGATCTTACATTCTGTACGCATCTGTTTTTATATACTCGAGAACGTGATTTATTCCAAGCAAATACTGTTCTGCAATCTGAGGAACCCATTCGTTCTCTTCCATTTTCAAAACTGACTTATTGCTTTGCAGATCGAGCAAGCCTGAAGATAACAGAAAAAACATATTTACTTTATCTAATTTAGTTAATCACAAATCGCATTGGAATATCTACTTACCCACTTCTGGTGGAATGACAGTCAAACGATTGTTCTGGATATGAAGCTCTCTTAGACGAGTCAGTTCACCAATTTCACGTGGGATTTCCAAAAGAAAATTATCACGAAGTCCCAACTGTTGAAAATATTAAATTTTCTTTTGAAAAGTTAACTCAATTCTTTCTAAAGAATCATATAATTACAATTTGCAGATTTTTCAAATTTCCTAGACCCGGTGGTAAAAACTCAAACTCATTGTCACCCAAATATAAAGCACGTAATGTTTCTGAAATGAATTTATTTAATAATAACGTCAAATACAATTCAAACCCGCTTGGCGTTTGATAGACACTTACCCATCATGAAAAAGTTCCCAGGCAACATACTTTCATTCAAATTATTGTATGAGAGATCGAGGACCTCTAACATGGGAAATGCACCAAATCCACGGGGCAAAGATGACAGACGATTTATCGAAACATTCAGAATTCTTAGCTTTGGCATTGAAGAGATTGAAACTGGTAATTCTTCAATTTGATTGTTTGCCAAATTCAAGATCTCCAAATTCGTTAAGTTTGCGATTCCTGGTGGGATCGCTGAAAAGCATAATAGAGAAACAAGCAAACTATGAGTATTATTCACATTTTATCAACTGAACGCTACCCCACTCACACTTTATGCGGTTATGACTCAATGTTATTCTTGTCACGTTCAACATGTTTACTGCAAAATATAATTGAACATTTGATGACATTAAAAAATTGCAGCCATTTTACAAGAATTCAATTCTAATCCTAATTATCATGAATGATTATGGCATAATTTGTGTAAACCAAATCATAAGATAAACGTTCACGGTCTCGCCCACAAACATCATTTTTCATTTTTTTTTTTCCAAATATGGAAACAATCTTTAACTATATAAAAAAACTCACAGATGCCTGACATTTCGTCGAAAGAAATCACATTTTTATCAACCAAATCTAACTCCCGAGCATTTATTTCATGGGCTTCATCCAGGGCTTTCTTTACTTTCGACATTTTACTATTCATTGGAAGACAAGACACTGGCCCTTGATTCATTGTAATTGTTTTTTCTTCTGCCCTTTTATTCGAATTATTCTATTGTTGAAGTACACTTGAGTTACTCAAAAAGAATGACAGATGATGATGAGATCAACTCTCTGTAAAATGACAACGTTCATTGAACAAGATCGTTCAATGCCTAATATTTGTATAACAATATATCAGCCTAATTTTTTAATAAAATTAATGGAATAATTCATTAAAACAACGGCAAATTTCATTAATTTATCTGTCATTGACTTGTTGACAACAATATTCAATCTACAAAACAAATTTAGATTGATAGGGCTATGCCTTATGCCGAACACAGCCAGAAAAAAAAATGGAAACGTTCAATGCTAAATTTTGAAATATTTGTGGAAATATTTATGTGAATATGAACTTCGCCGTTGATATTTCTCTCTTTCAAATCATAAAAGCAGAATTAATGTTTAATATCTAGAATAGAGATATCGAAAGAATCTAATTTCATTATGAAAGAAAGAACTTCATAAACGTAAACCGTTTTATGTTATGATGTTTACAAACATTTTTATACATGTGTAGACACGATACTATGACGTCTCTTTCGTTCAAACTATTCTGCATAAACACAATATTTGTCCTTTTCTTGTTTTGTATTCTATTCTACATATATCAATCTCTGTCGTTTGTGCAAAACGGTAACATGAAAACAATGTATTACAAATACAAACAAAAACTATCCGATTCATTTTCGACTTTTCATTCTTCTCATTTTAGCTTATTTATCGTTAGTTCGCTGTTGCGGTTATGTTTGTGTAAACTTCTTCATAAATGTATGTATTCAATCAAAAGACAAATTTAATACAAAATTCAAAAAGAAAAATATAAATGAAAATATTGATAAAATAAAATTATAGAAAATCCATTTCGTGAAAATCTTTTGATTTGTGACTAAAACATAAACATGAAGTGGTGAATATGGAAAATTCCAAAGGAAATTAGAGAAGTGGATCAAAACAAAGAAAATCTTAATTTCAATGGCTGCGTGTCGACAATATTAAATAGCGCTGGATTTTATTAAACTCCAAAATAATTATTTTTCATTTGAAACAGAAATTTAAATCATTTTTATTAAAAAGTTATGACTCGGAACATGACGATAAATGAATGATTTCTCATTTTGTATCGAAAACCCTGTTCGTTCTTGCTTAATATGAAGGTATTATTGGTGGTAGTTTCGATTTAATGTCTCATTTTGATTTTATCCATCTTGAGAAGTTTTGACGTTCATACAAAGTTACAGTACTTATAAAATTCCATTTCATCCAAAATGAAGTGACTTGTTTAAAAAACGTTACATTTGATTGTGATGCCCTGTTTAAAGTGTTTTAAGTTTTGTTTGATGTACAAAGATAAATAATATTTTGTTCAAATTCCGATTCAGTGGATAAATGTGCAACAACAGACAAATTAATTGCTCCTCGACACTGGCTGTTAAGAAATTCAAACTGTGGCCGAAAATGTGTTATACATTTTTTAGTTATTGGCTGTTATTTTTCATAAAAACGAAACAATATCAAGGTTTCATTTCAGAAATTCAAAAAAATGTATTTGAAGTGCTCATTGAAGCAACAAGCCAGTGCGTCATAGTAACAAAAAGTATACACATAGATTGTATAATTTAAAACTCCCAAAATCGGGTTTCCAATAAGTAGTATTTAAGCTTGCGTTTAATTTCAATTTAATTTTCAACTCCATTTTGCAACGGTGACCTTTTTTACTTTTTCGCCATCCACAATGATGAAACAAGTGTTAGTTTTGAGTGTTGTTGTCGTTGTCGTTGTTAGTTATTTCAATAACTCTCTTCAAATCCAATATACATCAATACAAACTCTTCTCTCGAGTAAAGCGAGTTCTCAGAATGATACATATTGGTTTCTTGTAATTCCGTCCCCATTTGAATGGGTTTGTGACTAACTTTTAGCGGTCGAATCAATTTGAAACTTCGGATCTATTCGTTTCAGATAATTTCCTAACTTTTTCAAAAAAAAAAATTGAATTTTTTTTATATTATAATTTTCTAATTTTCTAATTTTTTTCATTTTTTCAAAACTAAATTTTTTGAAATAAAGTTTTTTTGAAGTTAAGTTTTTTCAAAATTTATTTTTTTAAAATAAAATTTTTTGTAATTAAATTTTTTCAAAACTTTTTTTCCAAATTTGTTTTTCAAATAATTTTTTGAAACTTCGGATCTATATGTTTCAGACGATTTGTGATCGATTTGGGGAGAGGGGAGTCATTTTTCGCATTGAACAAAAAGATCTGAAGTTTCGGGTCGACGCAGTCACTTGGAATTATCAATAAACTCGTTCAAAATAGGTACGATAGAATTATCGTACGACCTCTGGCGCATATTAGTGAATTCGGCATGACCAAATTCTGCCTCATTTTATGACTACTACATTGCGGTGCACCCCATGAACATTTTTTTTTGAAATTTTTATTGCCCCCATGCCTTTTCTCAAATGAAATCAAACCGTCATTCAATTCAGAAACTTTCAAAAAATCATAAAAACAGTGCGGATAAGCATGTTTTAGTCTTCAAAACCATTTAATTAAATTGAATAATAGGCATTTTGGATCATTGAAGCGTTATGCTGAATGTTATTATTATGCCATGAGTCATGCATTTAGAGTGAATTGCAGGTTCAATGACATATTACAACAACATATTGTAAAATTATTAACTTGATTCATTTTGTTGCCATTAAAAAAAAACTGCTCGAATCGTTTAACTTAATATATAATATAAACAAAAAAGGAAAAAGCGAATATAATTTTCACAGCATATGAAAAAATGACTATGAGCTATGAGCACTAAAAATTAATTTTTAAGTTCTAATATGAAAATATTCTTTTTTTGCAGAATTGTGTTTCGAAACGAAGGACATCATGATTACGCAGCGATATAAATAAGTTGAAGTATCAAAAATATAAATTCAAACAAAAATTTACCTATTTGGGCATGTTTTGCGGAAGAAGTCACAAAGTGTCCAAATAAATTGGATTTGGAATAGTAGAATAGTAGAGCAAAGCTTTATTAACTGGATTACATTTCGATTATTATTCTTTATTCAAACCTTACTAAATAAATAATGGACTAATATTTAAGTAATAAACAAAACATTGGAAGATTAAATACAAAACAAAAACATTGAGTTGAAAGTGTTCATAGTGAAGAGACCCATTGCAGTCATGCATCTTTCATAGTTTATTCTCCAAATTCCTTTGTGCAATAATAATAATAATAATAGATCTGTCGATTGGTTTTTCGGAAATGAAATTAAATGAGTTTTGAATGTATCTATAAAACTGTTCCGTGAGCTTCGTATTTATGAATTTCATTGTTGTGAAAACTGATGCTATAAAGTAAGACCTTCGGACGTTGACATAAATCACCCAATCATTGCAAAAAAGCAAAAATTATTGCAATAGATCACGTAGTGAAGACTATAAAATGACATCAATATTTGCATGGATATTACTTTTTGTTGTTTTCACGCCGTACGTTATCGAAAGTGGTAAGTCAAAATATTTATTTTACAATATGTAAGATTCAGTTCAGATAATAGTAGTAGATTAATTGGAAATAACAATATTGTTTATGTTTCTCTTTCTCCTATTAGGCTCTGTAAAAAACCTCGGTGGTAAGTCAAAGATCTATTTAGATCACAGTTTTATCCAAATAAAGAGTACAATTAAATTTGAAAAAAAAACAAAAAAACCACCAAAGTCAGGACTCAGTGTTATTCGAACTAACTGGTTTAGAAAACAAAACTCATACTTATTTTTTGCGACATGTGTCGTTATCCATAATATTTGTTTTCACTTTCTGCACAGGAAACCTGAACGAATACATATCACGTTATCAACCGTTAGACTATGATCATCACCAAATTCATGCTAGTCACAGTAGAGCAAAACGTTCGGTTACCAAAGACTCATATGTTAATTTGAAGTTTCGTGCACACAATCGACCATTTCACATTAGACTAAAACGTGATATAATTACATTTAGCGATAAGCTCGTGGTGAGTCATTGAAACACATTCAAATGATAACATAGTACACACAAAAAAATCATCAGATCGAGTTGTATGAGTTTATTCCGTGGATTGGATTATTGTTAGTTTAATTCCGATATATGGAATATACTTATGAAGCGTGACAACCGTAATTGTATCGTTCATACACAGAAGTTGGTGTAATTCCAGCGTTATGTATGCAAAGGCTACTGGATGAAATGTCAAAATTCAGCCGATGATATTCATATATCGAAATCAAACTAACAATAATCCGTTTCACGGAATAAACTCATAGAATTCGATCCGGTAGTTTCGGAATGTGTACAGTTATTCTGAAGCATATAGAACAAAAAAACTACTGAATATGACTTGAATGTTCATTGCAAAAATGTGACAATTTACTTCATTTTGACCGAATGAATTTTAGGTGGAAACACCACAAGGAGAACTGCCAAATGTTGACACATCACACGTCTACCAGGGACATGTTCTGGGCGAAGCAAATAGCCATGTATTCGGTTCGATCCATGACGGAATTTTCGAAGGAAAAATAATAACCGATACTAATTCCTATTTTGTTGAGCATGCCAAGCGATATTTTCCGAATGGAACTTACAATGATTATGGTTTTCATTCAGTTATCTATAACGAACGGGATGTTTTGGATGATCCATTCGCGAACAAAAGAACACCAGGCCTTATGAGTGGATGTGGAATCAATAATGATGCTGCTCAATGGATGAACAATATCCAAAGTTCCGCAATGGAAAGTGGTGTGGAGGATGAAATGAATGAGAAAAAGGAGAAGAAAAAGGATATCGAAAATGACTTTAGTTCTCCATATTTCAAATATACTAAAGAAGCAAATGAAGAAAATGAACAGTCTGAGGAGGAGAAATATGTCCATAAACGCTCACGAAGAGCCACTCCATTGAAAGAAGAAAATCGTAAAAATACTTGCTCTCTTTACATTCAAACCGATCCACTTATTTGGCGGCATATTCGTGAAGGAATCGCTGATGTGAGCTCAATTACTTTGTTACACGTTCAACATTAAATTAAGCATGTATTGTGGTATTTTATTTTATTAATTATTTTTCCCATGTAGCATGATCGAATTCGGAAGTCAGATATTGACGAAAAAACTCGAGAAGAGATTCTTTCATTGATTGCTCATCATGTCACGGCCGTTAATTATATCTATCGAAACACGAAATTTGATGGTCGCTATCCTCATCGGAATATTCGATTTGAAGTAGGGTTTTTAATTCCTTAAAAGTTTTTGAACAAAATTTTCATGAATGATCATTTGCATTTCAGGTGCAAAGAATAAAAATTGATGATGATTCTGCTTGCAGCGATACATACAATGGAGATATCAATCCTTTTTGTATGGAGAATATTGATGTGTCGAATTTCTTGAATCTTCATTCATTAGGAAATCATGAATTTTTCTGTTTGGCATATGTTTTTACTTATCGAGACTTCACTGGCGGGACATTAGGTTTGCTAACAAATTAAAAAAAAAAAAAAATTGGAAAAAATAGATTTTTGTTTTTGTTTTTTTCTATTAGGTTTGGCATGGGTAGCGTCAGCATCTGGTGCTTCGGGTGGAATATGTGAAAAATATAAAACCTATACGGAGACTGTGGCTGGACTTTATCAATCCACGAAACGATCCCTAAATACAGGAATAATTACGTACGTAAAATGTAACAGATTGATTTCTACAGTAAGGCTTCTTTAGGCGAATATCAAAATTAATTGAACCCACATGGTTCTGATTCATTTGAAAAAAAATCGAAAAATTTCATTTTTCTTTATCCGAAGAGACCAGATTTTTTTTGGCAGTATTTTTGTTCAAATGGAAATTAATCATTTTTCTGTGGTTCATTATTGATTTTGGTTGTCTAATGAGAAAAAGTTGGCCGATAAAAGGATTCGCCCAAAGAGGTTTAACTGTATATGAATATGTATGTAGTTCCTGATGAGTCAAGGAGCGCGATTTGTAATAATGAAAGACGTATGATTATTCTATTTTCTTCTGATTTCTGATTTCTTCTTAAACTTTTCAAATATCATTTCACAGATTTGTGAATTACAACTCAAGAGTACCCCCGAAAGTGAGTCAATTGACACTGGCTCATGAGATCGGCCACAATTTTGGTTCGCCGGTGAGTCTTAACTTTCAACCTGTTTCCTAGAAACAGTAGTCCAATGTTTTTCTTTTTGTTTTGCATTTCAGCACGATTATCCACAAGATTGTCGTCCAGGTGGCTTAAGCGGAAATTACATCATGTTTGCCAGTGCCACAAGTGGCGATCGACCAAATAATAGTAAATTTTCAACTTGCTCAATTCGAAATATATCGAACGTTCTTGATGCGATTGAGGATGGCAAAAAACGTAATTGTTTTACAGCATCAGAGGGCGCTTTTTGTGGAAACAAAATTGTCGAGATGGGTGAAGAGTGTGATTGTGGTTTTAATGATGAGGAGTGCCAAGATAAATGTTGTTACCCAAGATTGATTAGTGATGCGGATTCAGGTCGAAATGCTAGTGCTCGCGGATGCACACGTCGAGCTCATACACAATGCAGTCCAAGCCAAGGGCCTTGCTGCCTTAGCGAAACATGTACATTCGTGCCATCCAACTATCATCTGAAATGCAAAGAGGAAACTGAATGTTCATGGAGCTCGACATGCAATGGAACGACATCAGAATGTCCAGAACCAAAACCACGTGATGATAAAACGAAATGTAATAACGGAACTCAATTATGCATAAATGGTGAATGTTCCGGATCGATTTGCTTGCTATGGAACATGTCAGAGTGCTTTCTTACATCACAAATTATTGAAAATATCGATAAACGAAAATTATGTGAGTTGGCCTGCCAAAATGGAAACGATTCTACTACATGTCGAAGCACAAGTGAATTTGGTTTGGAAGTTGGTCTCCCAGTTGAAGGCATAAGTCTTCGTCCCGGATCACCATGTGACAATTTCCAGGGCTACTGTGATGTATTTCTGAAATGTCGAGCAGTAGACGCGGAAGGTCCACTTGTTCGATTGAAGAATTTATTGCTCAGTAAACATACATTAAATTCAGTACAACAATGGGTCACCGATTTCTGGTACATTTGTGTATTTTTTGGAATAATTTTCATAATTTTCATGGGAATATTCATCAAGTGTTGTGCTGTACATACACCAAGCTCAAATCCAAAGAAACCACCAGCAAGACGTTTCAGTGAAACACTGCGTCGACCAATGTATACCTTGCGACGAATGGTACGTTCTAAAATGATAACAAATGAAAAATTTCGTTGGACTAACAAATCAAAATTTTATTCTTATTCTTAAATAGAGACAGCATGGTGGCCATCATCGACATCCGGGAGCGGAAAGAAATATACCGCAATCAAGGAGCTCAGGCGAAGAAAGCTATAGGCATATGAGAAGTGCACGTCCCCACTCTGGGGTTCCAGTGCAACCTCAATCTGGTGGTTTAAGAAGTACACAATCATCATCCAGAGTTACAGATTCGAGAAGACCCTTTCCATCTTCTAGTGGAGCAAATGGCAGACCTGGATCGCGGTTACCGGGCCATCATGGGTATGATGATGGTGGAGGTTAGACACAAAATTTTCATGGAGCACTTATCTGCCAATCACACTACACATAAACCAATCAGATGTTATTCTAGAACACACATGAAATAATCGAAGCTATTATTACTTATAAATCACACATTCACAGTTTACAGATCTATGTAATATGGCAAGCACCTCCAAGAACATACGGGGTAAAATCGCGGAAAAAACTAGGCAATTATGAAAGAAGGCGGCATTTTTGTGCTTTGTCTTTTCCACTCTCATTCTCCAATAGCATCGGTATTCATTTTACCTACATCGTCGTCCATAAAATAGAAGGCGAAGCATTTGGAGAATGATAATGAAAAGGATAATCCGCCTCCTTCCCATAGTTAATTTCCCGACTTTTTCCCAATTCGACCTCGGGCAGCATAGACCCGACTATGCAGCGTCAATGAATATAATTAACAGGTTTCCATTGGAAACTTTCCAAATACCTTAGTCTCCATACTCAAGTTTCCGTACTAGAGCCCGTTTCGGCCGTACCTACCAGCGAGAACAAATCAGAACAAATTTGCTCAATTTGACTTTCTCAATATTTTTTTTCTGATATACCAAGGGGCCAATAACTCAATTTCTATTCGTCTATCCCATGAGGGCACAGAAAGTATGCGGTTGGAGCGTTAGCGGATATTTTGCGGAGCGTTTCGACGCATATCAATTTGCAAGCGTCCGGAATGCACAGCACGACTGCTCGCTTCGAGAACGCTACGATTGAGTTCCAAATCCATTCGTGTTTTTTTTTTTGACCCCCACATACTTTGATGGCAAAAGAAATCACCTGAAATTAGGGTCTTCATCAACTTATTATTTTACGTGTTATTGTTGTTGTAACTTTTGACTTCGCGTATCCCTATACGTGGATCGGAACGAGAAATTCAAAAGATTTTTTTTTCTCTTGCGTTGGTAGTCCAAACACCATATTATTCACTGGATTGTTATAGTTTTTATCTTCTGTCTTCTTCTAATACTATTTCCGACCCTTTCACTCTGAAAATCAACATGGTCTCTATCGATTCTTCTCGATGTGCAATTCATTAAAAAGGTAACGGGAATGTTCTACTATTCGTGCTTTTCGAGGCATATATTTCCGAAAATTGATTTTTCTTCCTCTCTTTTCATCCCAATAATTCAACGAAGAGCGAACA
>GL502486.1:815715-830497 GCA_000149185.1 Mayetiola destructor
CCATTCTTTTATTTTCAAACTACTTTCATTATAGCCAGAGACTGCTGACTTGGGTTCAAGTCCGGTTTCGGGTGCATTCGTTGTAAAAAATTAACCGACCCACACCGAACAGAGCCCCTGAATAGACATCAATTACATGGCCAAAAATTGAAAAAAAGATTTTTTGGGGCTTTCAAGCTCCTGAGAGCCTCTTGCGTGAGCTTATGTGACCAAATATTTTTTTTTATGCCAATTGACCTAGTTACATGAATTATCTATAAATAAATCAAATCCTGCTTTTTCGGCGAATAAAAGAACTACTCAATATGTAAACCAAGGGGGAAACTAGTACTACAAAAATGTAATTTTGACAATCAAAATGAAAAAAATTAAACGAAAATGAAAACAATGAAATAAAGATGATTACAGATAAGTACAACATAAGTTGCACAGATGACATCCGCCCAGTGATACCGACCAACAAAATTAATTTTATTTTAGTTTCATTTTTTTCATTTTTGTTTAATTTTTTTTTAATTTTTTTCATTTTGATTATTTAAATTATATCATATCAGAACTAGTTTCCCCCCTGCGTAAACCGATTGAACTAATTAGCTCATGTTCGGTATTTGTTTGATGTCACAACAACATGTAAAAATCAAACGCCATCTGGCGGGAATGATATATATCTGAATCGTGTTTTGACTTAAAATATTTATACATGAATCATATATTAGATCCAGTCATTGACTCGGAGCTATTCAATTTTAAAAAAAAAACACACTACACAGACGTCAAAATAAGAAAATGGTTGTCTCATTTTATGACAATACAGTGGAACCTCGATTATTCGTCACCTCCGTTAACCGTCATACTCCAATCAAAAATATTTTTTGTTCATTTCATTTTATGTTTCAAATTCTGTTGAAATCCCCGCTGTCATAGCTTTCCGTGTTTAGATCACACTTATCTTCAACAATTTTCCAACTTCTGAAGTTGTATTTGGTTCGGAAGCCATTTTAAAGAAAAACAATTTCAATGAATGTACGTGTTTGTTTTTGAGCAGTCGAAATCAGTCTGGCGTTTTGGAAGACCAAAAAATACAAACATGTATATGAATTCATCGGAATTTGGGCTATAAACCTTCAAATTTATTTGACCTCGATTATTTGTCAGGGTCTTGGTCCCGTGCCTGACGGATAATCGAGGTTCCACTGTATACTGTATATAGTTTCATCTGTAAATGTGACAGACGTTGTCCGATTCACGGACAACTTCAGTTTATTATAGCTGAGCTGTCAGCGCATTCGCTCTATCGGAATGAAAAAGATAAAAGTAAATCAAAAATTTTGAAAAAAATAATGAAAACCATTTAGTTACACAGGCTTGTAGTAGAGCGGTTAATTGGCATTTGTCAATAAACTTGCAAAAATGTATCTAAAAAAATTTGACAGTTGATGAATATTTATGAAAATAATTATTAATTACTTCAAATGAATTGCGGAAATGAATTGCGGAAATGAATTGCGGAAATGAAGTTTTAGCTTGGGTGAATGTAACGTCAATAGCAAAATAATACTAAATATTCATCAACTGTCAGATTTTTAGTTACATTTTGGCGAGTTTATTGACAAATGCCAATTAACCGCTCTACTTAGAGCCTGTATAACTAAATGATTTTCAATATTTTTTGCTGTGTATAATAATAAACTGAAGTTGTCCGCGAAACGGATAACTTCTGTCACATTTACAGATGGAACGATATATTGTCATAGAATGAGACAATCATTTTCATAATTTGACGTCTGTGTACCACGAATTTTTCTGAACATAGATGCAATATGAATTACCCTAATATTTACAACCATAAAAATATTCATTGTATTGCTCCATGTGTAGCGTATGCCTATACGCTACAAATTGCTTAACTTGATCGTGTAATAGTGTTGTTCAAATGTTAGTTTAGACTGTTTCGCCTCAGTTTTACTTTTCTTTGTTTTATTTCCAGACAGTCATTTCAACGAAACATTTTCAATAGTTCACAACTGTGGATTTAGTGCGCCTGATCTGATATAAAGGTGATTCTCTTTTGTTTCTCCGTATCCTGATCAGTATAATTCAGCATAACCATCTCGAAAGTCATAGTAGATTTTTAGCTTCGTTTTTTGTTTGCTTTGAAACCAATTAAAGGAATTCAATAGACGACGAAGAAAAGTGAGTTCAGAAAAGTGTTTTTTTTCTCCCGTCTATATGTTAGTTGAATGGCAATTTGAGCCTGACAAAATCTATTTATCATCGAAAGAACGAATATAATGTTGAAGTTATGAGTTAATTTTCATTAGTGAAATTTGAACTATGTTAGTGTTGTTGCAACTTCAATCGAATAATTAATTTCGTTAAAATGGGTGGTGGTCCGTCCGTTTTAATTTGAATTTTTTCCTATTTTATTTTGTATTTTCATTCGTTTTCTCTGAAAAATACTTGATTTGTTGTCGATAAATCATTTAACTCAATAGAACTATTTCGTTACCTGTGTTAAAGCATTGAATTTTTGATTAATTGCTTAATACAACTCAAATTATCGAAATATCTTTAACTTCAATAAAACTGAATGAGTTTCTCATGAGTGATCGGCTCCAAAATAAGATAGAATACCAAAATAATAACTCACTTGTATTCATTTGTCTAAATAAAATTTATTCAAATTAAAAGATCAAAGGAAATCGATCTGTGCCAACTGGGTATAATATGACGAAAGAAAAACTTTCTTCCTAAATAAGGAAAGTCAAACTATTACGTTTGTGTTAATCATTCAAACGAAGAGATTGATCCATTGAAGTTCTGATTGTTAACTGAATCTCAGCGAAACTTTCATTCCTAGTGAATTTTTCCTAAATGAAGGTGATTTCTGACTTTCATCGTATTTCGATGAAATTATATTTCTTTCGCTTGCCAGTCATTATTCCATGCGATTCATTTGAAAAATTGCTTTCAATATTCGAAATTCCTGGCTATTATGCTGGAATTATTATGCATACATATGAACATGTTTCACGTAATTTCGAAATACAAACCGGTTATGATTCAAGGAAAACAAAACAACATCGTAGCATTTATACGCTGCACCTGCATTTGATTCGCTTTGCAAAGCTAAACTTTAGTCAATCGCTAGGTTGACGAATTCCGAATTCGTAGACATAACTTGGTGTTGAAAAATCATAGGAATTAAGTGAAAAAATCTAACAAATAGTTACATTCTATTATGAATGCGAAAAATAGTTTGGTTGCCGTTTTACACTTGATTTTTCATCTAAAGGGTTACCTGAAACCATCATGAGTAGACGATTTTTATGAATTGTTTACTTCCATCTACTACACTGCCAGTCAAAAGTTTGGGTACGACACGAGAAATTATGATTTTCTTAATTTTAATCACTGATTTTAAATCGTTAAAAATGTCGGTGAAAATTTTTCGAAAATTTGACCCATTTTTGACATATAAAACGTTCAGAACTTTCGATCATAATTACCAAAAAAGTTTATAGACAAAAAATAATTGATGACAAAGCCAACTATAGCTGTTGAATGGCTGTTTTGCATAGAAAATGAGCATTTAACAGCTATGGTTGGCTTCGTCTTCAATTAATTTTATTGTCTATGAACTCTTTTGATAATTATGATAGCTAGAAGACGGGTATTGGTGTCCTTTTTCCTTCCGTTGAATTTGTAATCGGATAAGTGTTGTCAGTCGGAAGTTCTGAACGTTTTATGTGTCAAAAATGGGTCAAATTCTCAAAAATTTTCACCGACATTTTTCACGATTTAAAATCAGTGAGTACATCGATTTTCGATTTTTGACACCAAATGAAAGGTAAATGAGTAGCCATTCTATCCCAACAAAGAAAGTTCGAATCTGTATAAAAATGAAAGAGAAATTTAGGAAAATCATAATTTCTCGTGTCGTACCCAAATTTTTAACTGGCAGTGTAAATGCATTTACAAATAACGCGCCAATGCTAATGAACGTTCCATACATCGTATCGATCATTCAAATCAATATTCTAAATATTAAGCTACCAAACGTATTATCATCCAATTATGTGAACATCTATGAACCATGATACAAATTGCGTGTAAATTTTTGTTGGTGTGGAAATGTAATATTTTGCACATGTCGTATGGAATTGACAAATATTTATCATTGTTATTGTAACAATGACGAAAGTCCCTTCAAACCGTCATTCCGCTTCTCAAATACGCTGATTGTGAGAGCAGACCAGTAAGTGGTTTTTTTCTTACATTGAGCAGCAAGTAGTGAGTACATAGTATTCGTACAATGTTTGAACTTGGTTTGGTGAGATGACGCATCCGATGTTAAGGTTAAATTAATTTTATTTCAAAAATAAACCAACAACATACAATTATGCCATATACATTATACATTTTAACAATACTGAAATTGTTATGAGTAGAAAAATAAATTACCATGAAATTACGATTTGAAAAAGACTTAAAATGGGTATTTTGATTTCCTCCTTATTTTTGCAGTTGAACGCTCCACAGAATAAACTTTTATTGTTTTTTTAATTAAGTGTAAAATCTTTCTTTTGTGTTCAACTTCAGTTCCAGAATAATATATATGTATGCTGAAAACTGTTCAATTAACATAAGTCTCCGTCAAAAATCAAATAGTAAAATCCCTTCCATTAAATCAATACGTTAACACTTTTGGTTGATCAACATTATTATCAATCCAAAATATAATGGATTTCATTGTTTCAATGACCGAAGTTGTCGCTAAAAGTGATCTCATACTTGAATATATAAACACATATGATATTTATCTGTTTTTGTGCTATTTGAAACTTTACAATCATTTCATACATAGCAGTGCGAATGCTACGGATAATTCGATCGTAAACAACCCATTCATAATAAAGTCAACCGATCAAAATTAACAGCTCCTTGTTTGTTACAGTGGACACAAGCAAGAAAGTCGCGTATAATTAACGTCACGTAAACGAAACTAACTCATCACTCAGTATTACAGTCTCGATGTTGAAGCATCTATTTGTGGGGAATAGTGAAGAGAATCAACGCCATTACACTCTTGTGAATTATTAAATTAATCTAAGTTCCTTAATCCGATTAGTTTTTATTTTATTAAATTTTTGTACTAATTTATTCAATTTCATCTCATTTGATTGATTTACAGACAAAAATGGGTATGAGTGGTGATGTCAATGGTTGTGGTCTGTGTGCCAAGTACTGTTTGTTTGCTGCAAACTTTTTAATTTTCGTAAGTATTTCAGATCAATGTATGATAAATTGTTTGTCCGATCCAGGCCATTATTCGATAATTCAATAGTACGAGAAAATTCTAGTCCCCATACGTAGGTCTCTACACAAAACGAATGTACGGCCGCACCTACGAGTTCAAACAAATGCGCTCAATTTCACTCTCCTAATACTTAGTGTTATAAGAGAGCATAAAATTTAATTTGAAAAAAAAAAGAAGATTGCCACAGAGGATCCCTACATACATTATACGCATTCCTGTATTTATTCGTACTTCGTACTATTGAAGTATCGGATGAAGCTTTGGTCCGATCATGATTGATTTTATGAATTTTAGATTGGCGCAACAGTACTACTCGGATTGGGAATATGGACGTGAGTATTTTAAATGAAATAAATGGCTAATCGTTAGAAATATTTTATTATTTCTTCTTGAATTTCAACTAGATTGGCTGATCGATCATTTGCCAATGAACTACTCGGGACGAATCTGCTGTCAGGAACGATTTATGTCTTAATCGGAACTTCTGCTCTGATTTGTATTATAGCCTTCTTCGGCTTCTATGGAGCTGCTAAAGAAGTCAAAAGCCTGCTACTTTTCGTATGTTTTGTTCATTGTATATTCATTTAACACCAGACTCCGGCCTTCATAGTGTAAAATGTGACATTTGCTTGATTTAGATATGTGATATCGAAATTTATCATTAAACGTATTCGAAACATAATAGCCATAACCAAAAAATATGTTCGTGAGAAATCAAATTGTCCGAAGTTGTATGAATTGTTTGCTGTCAGTGACATTGAATGCATTCATTTCAATATGACGCTGCTCATGAATTGAACACACGGAGGGCCGGGGTCTGATTCTGACAGAAAAACTTATTCATTCAAATATTATTCATTCTTGGTGTTAATGTTCAATATTCATTAATCATTTTTGTTTTATTTGTACCAGTACTTCGTTTTCGTTTTTTTGATTTTCGTTGTGATGTTGGTAGGTGCAATTTTGGGATTTGTTTTCCGTGAAAAAGTCGTACAAACTATGCGTCAAGAGATGTATTCATCCCTACCCTTGTATGGTACCAGACGTTCAATCACCTGGGCCTGGGATGAGGTAAGCAAAATTACGCTGTCAGCGCGAAGGCGGATCAGGTTTAAAAGAAAAGTTCATGTCACGATTTTGATGGATTTTTTTACAGACCCAAACGCGACTACGATGCTGTGGGATAGAATCTTACCGTGATTGGTATGGCAGTACTCCTGAATCCTGTTGCCAAGAAACTTATGGCGGCCAACGTAAGCCATGCATTGATTCACCGAGCCCACTCACATTACATGCTAACGGTAAGAAAGCCCGTTTTCAAATTCAACCAAGTTTGATGAAATCTTTCATTTCATAAATGGTGAAATATAGTTGAGCTATTATTTTCTATTTTATTTTCAGGATGTCGTAATGTTACAACCGAATTTATTCGTCAACATGCCTCTATCATTTCCGGATCCGGAATAACTGTTGCCATTTTATTAGTATTTGCTCAAGTTTTCTCGTTAATCTTATTCAAATCGATTGAATAAGTGCGAAAAATGGTATAGCTCACCAACAAAAAAAAACCGTCCAGAAATGCTACAGTATACTACAGTATAATTTATGGTATATATTATGGCTTTTTGAGCAAACCAGTAGTATTAAAATGTTTTCGTTCCTTTTTTTAAAATACCACTAATCGATAGCATCAATTTGTTTTTATGAATAAACGAGAGAATACGGATCAGGCACGATGAATTGTTGCGTCAGATTCTGTGTTTGATTAGTCATATCTATCACCATACATTTTTTTTCTCTCTTAATGGAACTGTTGCAATCGGTGGGTAACTGTGGGTAGAAAAATTTGATTTAAATATCGCCGACTATAAAAAATGGTCTTTTCGAATATCGTTGAAAATTGCTCCTCAAACGGCATTTTCCAGAGGTTTCTCATTTGTTAATTCATATCACCATCAACGAAAATTCCCACAATGTCCCCGATCTCAAAATGTAATTTCTAATTCTAATGTAAAACAAAAATATAGATCTCATGGCTGAAGGAAATATTTATTTATTCAAATAGGTCGAATATGTCGATTAAGACCTGTGAAACCCTCACAAAATTATATAGAATATCCGTATAAAACGGCAAGAACATGGCTTGCATGTTCTTTATTACTACTTTACATTTTCTGTATGCATTTTACGAAATTCATTCAAAAATGTCTCCCAATCAGAGATGCGTTGTTCAGGCGTGATGCGTTTCCAGTTTGGTGATTCCATATTAGGAGAAAGCCAATTAAAGTCAGCGACATCATCCCAATTATTCTTTTCCAAGTCTAACCCAGCGTCAATGAAATCGTTCTCCATATTTTCATAATTGTATGGTGCAACATTAATTTTGTCACAATCTTCAATGATGGCCCGACACGTAACATGCATATACAAATCGCAATGATGCGAGGTATGCAGACGAAGTTGTTGACAACCAAAAACAAATTTGCAATCAGTACAGTTATCAGCAAACACAGATCGACTGATTGGCCCGCAAAAAACCACACATTCTCTCAGATTTGATATTTGCAATGAACTTGGATGGCCCTCAATTCTTACCAAACATGACTCCAAAGACGACATGGTAATATCTTTGTTATTAGTTTCATCTGCACTGAGAAAAATTTCATCATTTTTTCGATTTTTCACAGTCCAGTCGATAGTGTGAATCGTTTTGTTACTTGACTGATTCGTAATCGATAAATTGGGTGCTGAATCAACTGTAGTAGTGCTCTGAGCGTTATCAACTCTTGTACGGAAGTTAAACTTCTTCTTAGCTAATAATTTATTTTTGATGGTCTCTGTTCGTGACCGCAGCTCTTCGATATTCTCTTGACATACTTTCACCGTGTAATTTGATAGAAAAAATGTAGAAGATGTTAGATAATTCTGTAGATTTTGAATATCTTCGAATATCATTTGAATATTTTGAGCTAATTTGGTTTTATCAATGGTCCCTAAAGAAAGACCAATCAATCTCTCTTCAATCAAAATCACACGATTTCTATACGTTTCTTGAAAATATTCAGAATTCTCTTTTTCAGAGGTATTTGATTTGGTCAATTCATGTTTTGCATGCAATTGATCTTGCCGTTCACGGTGCCGTTTATTCAATTGATTTGCAATTTTGTCTTTGTTCACTTCCATTTTTACTGAAATTAGCCACCTTAGACTTTTGATGAATATAACCTCAATTTACAATGCGGAATTGTTGGTGTTATTTATCGATTGTCTAGATTAGTATGAAATTTTCATTCGGATCAATTTGCCCTAAAACATGAAAAGCTGTGATTAAAAGAAATCAACAAAAAAAATTCTATAAACTTACAATAAAATTCTTCAATTTGGAATACAAGACCAAAACAGCTTACGTATTCGCAAAATGCAGGTAAAGGGTTCTTTGATACTTCAGATAGTTGGTTTTTAGTTTCTGTGATTATTTTGAATTATTTTTCTCTTCGAACTTCGCAAAATCTATGCGACGTACACGTTCAATTTTCTCTGAATCCCAGAGCGTGCCGAATTTATAGAAACTATCCAAAATGTATGGACATTTATTGTGCATAAGGTAACGGAACTCTGAAAAAGGAAGAAATGTTTGAAAATTGAATAAGTTTTGAACAGTTGGTCAGCATCATTGATAAACAACGTGTAATGAAAAAATATGTAAACTTAGATCGTTATGAGTTGAGCTGCTGTAGCATATGGTTTATGTGAATAAAGTTACCTTGATCTCTGTTCAGCCGTGACCATAGAAAATATGATCCTATAACAGTAGCAACTTCAAAAACTATAACTGTAGTAATCAATTTCCGAAAAAATCCAGAACTTCCAGTCGATGCACTTTTTTGAATCATTACAAATTAATCGATTCCTCAACACCTATGTCATGACTAAGTGGATGTGTGAATATTTCTCTTTGACAGCTATGAAAATGTCATTTATCGAACATTGTTCTAAATTCGATTCGGCTTGAAACTGCTACAAAAATTTTATATCAGATCGACAACATAAGTACGAAAATGAGAAAAAGCAAATCAGTTAATGTAGTTGGTAGTGATATTTATTTATTTCGCTGAGAAGCATTCGAAAACAGAACACTTCCCTGCAGTTTCGATAATAATGTACTTAATCGAAAAGACTTAAGTGATTTTATTTTTTTTTTTTCTTGTCGCATTAAAGGTTCTATTTCCATGCTAATGGTAATAATATCCATTTCTGTAGTTTTGATGCAGAGCACAGCTCAATCAGCGCTTTAAACTCAATTACAGATCCTGAGGCTGGATCTCTTTTAATCGTTGGGGATCTTGCCAAGCAATATTTTGATGATGCTTGAGATATTTGTTGTGTTCGGAAATTGTATGACCACAATTGGCGAAGAGTATCGGCACAATTCACCATTCGCACTATCGACATGTTCTTACCATCTCTGAGTATCTCGATTGCATCTAAGCAGATACCTTCGTTCATCATCAACTATTTATAAAATTGGATAAAAAAAATCAATGTTTTAAGATCACACTGTGAGCTATTACTTACATGACCATCTTCTCGTGCGACAAACACTTCGTTCATATACGCCTTATCGTGACATTCGCTGATTTGTATTTTTCCATATGGGATATTCAATGCATTTTGATTTGATGGTTGCCTCAAGCATAACATCGAGGACCCCTTGAAGAGGTTCTGAAGTGGCATAATATTTGCATTCAGAGACTCTGCAATGTATGTCCAGTTTTGAGATGTGTCAGCAGTAGCAAGAGTATGTTCATAACTCTTCAAGAGGTCTTCATTATTTTCTACGAATCCGATTTTACCAAAAAATCGAGTAGAACTGGGGAAAAAATTATCTGGCCAAATATTTTTCAGATACCATTCAAATGATTTGCACTTTAAGTTTTTTCGAAGCATCTTCCTTCCACTGACATCCTGCAATGAAGAACGAGAAAATAAATAATGTATAATATTAAGAATAATATGTTATTTATCTAAGCACTCACCAAAGACTCTACTAAAGTCGGTTCAATTCGAAAATATTTGAAAAAAAATTCAGCCCAATCATCCATCCAGACCACTGCAGTTCTGGCCAAGTTTATATTTAATACATTTCCAACTCCACCCGGAAAGGTATATGGTGAACTTTTCCTAAATAAATGGCCAACATGACTGCATGGTATGATTTCTATACGACCACCACCTGAAACCAATGACTCAAATATAATAAATGCCGTGAGCTGAATTTAATTGTTCATCCCTTGTGATCAACATACATTGCCAAATACGAAAAGACATTTCAAGATTATCACCACCCCAAATTTTCATCTGTCATAAAAAATTTAATTTCATTGAATGCCTATATATTACTGAACCGAAAAATAAGAATGAATATTGTTGAACGTTTTGAACGTTTCAATTGGCAATGGCTTACCACCATCATTTTTGCCTATACACTTTGTCGTGTCATTTTCTTATAAAATGAAATATGGAACAGTGTGAAATGTAAAGTAAACTTGAAAAGTGACGTATCACAAACGATAATCGACAGCGGAATGTTGGATCGTGCTCAATGGATTTTTATTATTTGAACAACATTTTTTTTTTAAGTTTCTCAAGGGAAACAAACACAAACGTTAACGAAACATAATATAATTCTAGATTCTAGAATCTTAGAATTGACGCAATCAAATCTTTTTTCGGTGCAACTTTATTCTTTATCGAGATTCAATTGAGAAACCTATTTCCTACCTATGTGTATTCAATTCCACATTTTCAACTGAAATTGCCTGAAGACTTCAGTCACAGCTGAAGTGACATAGGTAAAGACAAAAAATCGCAAAAAGAAAAAAAAAACACTTTTCAATATAATTGAAGCTTACTCGTTCATCATAGGAGCCTGATTTGAAGAAGTATTTCCTTTCGATTGAAAAAAGACCGCCTGCCATTACCTATTTAAAGAACAAAATGTATTGAAATGTGATTATGGATTATAGTGATGATAAATAATATGTAATATCAAATTACTAATTTGACTTAACGTACAGGAGTTGGAAATGGCTGTGTTAAATCCGCTTTACGCTCCAATAATACCTTGGAATTCATCAAATACCATCTGAATGATACGGAATATGTAATCGTCTGATAATATGTACGAAGAACTTGATTATTATCTGTTGAAACATACCGAAAGTGTAATTGCCAATTAAATGCTCCCCAGTGGAGTTCAAAACTCTTCATATAGCCAAAGGTGTCATCAGATATAATGTCAATTACAGGGCATACTACAGTCGATGAATTTTCCTTGATTCTTGCTAACAGTGGAGGCAGCCAGCCCTCGGTGCACTCACAATGAGCATCAAGGAATGTTAAGGTGTCGCCAGTTGCATTATGTGCCCCCAAAAGTCTCGATGGAATAATGCCTCCTCGTTTTTTTAATCTCAATACTCTAGTAGTAACTGGTAACAATACCACATAATTGTCAAGAGAATCCCCCAGAAAACCTTGCATATCATAAAAAAAAATTTAAATTATAAAATATTATGGCTAAGATTATTTAACTCACTTCTGTTGGAGGCATCATCAATTAAAATAATCTCTTTTAATAGATTTTTTGGAGAGCGATTTATTACACTCCAAACCGTTCGCAATAAAACTGACCATGCTTCATTGTGGAACACAATAATTACCGAAGTAGTTGGTAAGTTTTTATATGTTTTGAGAAGACATCTATGAATATTTAATTCAATCAAAAAGATCAGTGAAGAATGTAACAGCGGAAAATGACGTATTCATTTCAACTTACTTTTTCTTCCGTACATCTGGCAGAGATCTGTTCAATGCTATACGATCACTTGCTAGTAAATTATAGCTATTAATTTTGAATTGTTGTTGCATTCTAAGAGATTCACGTGGTGGTATAGCAACAGGCTTACCATTCTCACCTTCTCCAGGAATTGGCGAAAAGTTGTTACGGTTTAGTAAATCTGGAGGGAAATACGATATATATTCGATCGATATGGTTGGTTCATATTTTTTTTTTTAATAGAAAGAAATTGTTTTTTAGTTTAATTAATTTACCCACAACCAACCACAATCCCAATGTACCACCTTCCGAATGACAGTTTCGCTTGAGCTAACTAAATTATCAGTTACCAACAATTCCTGCTAAAATCAATTTTCGCTATTATTATCAGTAACTGAATTTACCTTGTGAAAGCTGTCCCATTAAATTACCGGTTCCAATGTATTGTGCAACAATAACTTGATGATTTTGAAGTCTGGAACCATGGCGCACTTCATTTACCCTTTCAAAAAAATCATTTAACAGAATCACATGAAAAAATCTTACAATTGCACAAGTCAGTGAAAGTCAATCAGTCTTCTTACTTCGTGCTGTCGAACATTTGCTTCATCAGTTCTATAGAGAAATACACTGCTAATGTACTTGCAACTAAAAGTGGAGTTATCAGAAAGAATTTTGTGTGAACACAGCCGTATCGTATCCACATTTTGCAGTTCCATTTGAAAGATTTCTTTTCCAATTGTTAACTTATCAACCACATTAGTTTCAATCTATGCAACGAAATGATACGATTGGTGCATTTTAGTCACTTTAAGTTTTTTTTAGTTCAATTTCCTGACCAAATTTTCGAGAATCACAATCATATCTTTTCATAAAGTTTTAGTGCAATGAAAATATTTTAAACATCATAGAAATTTCTTTAAATTATATTAAAGATAAGCTGAATTTTTAGGTAAAAGCAAAGCAATCTAATTATTTTGTGTTCTTTTTCTTTGAGTTTATTTTAGTACATATATCTTTGACATTGGCGCTAAGTACTTCATGTCGTAAGCAAAATTTGACAGTAAAAAGTATATTTGATAGATTATAGATGTCAAAAGATTGATGAAAGAAAATAAATTGACAAACAAATGAAAACAAATATGGCATTCAATTAATTTGTATCTATATATATTTTCTTTTAGTATTTTGTGAATGTCCTTTTGAATATTATAATAAAATGTGTTTATTTCAATTGCATTGAATCACTTCTTGACCATCATTAATTTTTAATAAGTTTTTACTTACCTATCCTTAAAATTCAATCATTTGACGATGTCTTCGAGAAAGAAGGTGAGTCAAACAAAGCTGTTGCCCAAAACAAATATACAAACATTATTGAAGCATGTTATTTGGTTTTTTCAAAACAATTTTTCTTGAAGGGATGGTACTAATAAAATAATATTTTATGTGTTAGTCAACTAGTTCCAGTTGTACGAGTTCAGGATCAACTTCATCCAGTGGTAGTTCAAGTGATTCAGATTCGGTATCATCCAGCAGTGATTCAGAGTCGTCAAGCTCTCAGGGTGAGAGACGACGCAGTAGCTCTGCATCAAATAGTACACCGAATGAGTCAAAGACATCTAGAACACCAAAAGAAGAAAATGCGAAAACAGATAAAAATGTCAAACCAGAAAATGGAGAAAAATCTCCTAAGACTTCACAAAATAAGATAAAAACAAATTCTACGTCCACAACGAAGGGACAAAAATTGACAAAGAATGTTTCACGAAAGACATCAATATACTCTAGTGATGATGATACACCTCCAACGAAAGCCGAACAGGCTGAAGCGAAACGAATTCAGAATGAAATAAAGAAAAAAACATTGGTGCCACAGGCACTGAAGAAGTCTGCATCAGTAGTGATAGTTCCGTCAACTGGTGGTAAAGCGCCTCCTGCGGTAGTAAAACAACATCAACAAATGAATAAATCCTTGGCTGCCAAAAACGCTGCAAGTCGGAGTTCTTCTCATTTGAATAGAAATTCGGAAAGTATAAAACAGAAAAGCATTTTCTCACCAATTAACTCTTCAGAAAGCGAAGAAGACCCAACAAAAAAGCAAATCACACAAACAAAAACTAAACCTTCCGCACAACGAGGAAGACCGAAAAAAGTGATAGAAAAGGAAATGGTGAAGAGTTCACAATCATCTACTGCATCGTCGACAGAAACATCCAGCTCAAGGTATGTCGAAACGTTAATATCAATTTTCTGGCTATGCATTCCTGACATTGATATGATTACTTTTAATAATACCTATAATATTGAAATTATAGTATTGCATCTGATTCGGAATCGAGTGCAGATTCTTGTCCTCCAGTTAAAAAAAAAACCACTTCTAAACAAACATCAAAGCAGTCGAGGAACTCGGTTTCAACTTCAAAGTCCGATTCCAAAGATCCGGGAAACTCAGAATCAGATAACGATGTTAAACCAGTTACGCGAAAGCTAACGAGGTCCTCAAACACAAGAAAATCAAAACATTTAACGGGTAAAATAAAATCTTTTTATATTATAAGCTGTAAATGATGATGATATAAGCTGTAAAAATTAATATCTTCTTAAAGGTACTATTTCCAATAATT
>GL502486.1:836018-848709 GCA_000149185.1 Mayetiola destructor
TGATTTTTAAGCTAAAAAACGATATTAGAGCAAAAAAAATTTTTTCAAAAATTTTTGGCGGTAGGTAAAATTTTGGAATTTTTTTTTTTAAGTTTTTGCAAAAGTCGTAGAACAAAAGTTGTTCTCCTAGGTCTCACAAGTATAATCCTTTCGGGTCGGCCTTTGAGTTTGGGACACCCTGTATAAAAGTGAAATTTATTCAGATTTTTCGATATATTTATGTAAAGAGAAGAGACTAACACAATGGGATTCGTTGATAGAGAGAAAGTTGTATTTATTCTGTCTATATACATTATACATATATGCACGCTCTTAGCATTAATTTTGTCTGTCTTCGCTCTTTCGCTTTATTTCTTTTTGCAACATTTTTGTGCAATTGGAAGCGCAGTGACTTGAGATTAAGATGGATAGGAAGAAAAATGGGTGATACGACGCGCCGAAACGAAAATTTGCGGAAATTCTACCAAACGCTGCCAACCATGACCATTTAGTTAGTGAATATGTTTGGTTCCTCCTATTCATTTTCTCTTCATTTCGAATAACAGATCTATCGAAAGGGTAAATTAGGCGTTTGGCAAGTTGATGGAAAACGGCAAAAACAGTATTGTCAGCACCTGTGTTTATTGGCGAAATTCTTTCTGGATCACAAGACTTTATACTACGATGTTGAACCATTTTTATTCTACGTGATGACATTGGCAGATTCTGAAGGATGTCACACTATCGGATATTTTAGCAAAGTCAGTCCACTACAATTTCAATTAATTCGCTTTTAGGTACACGAAACTTAAACTTGATAAACACTCATCTTTTTTTCAGGAAAAAAATTCATTCCTCAATTACAATGTCTCTTGTATCCTGACATTGCCTCCATACCAGCGAAAAGGATACGGCCGATTACTTATTGATTTCAGTGAGTAAATATTTATTATACATTATGCACATGAAAAAATTAACTCTCTGAAAGAAGAAGAAAAAAATGATCCAGTGTCTAGCAGAAGTCTATTAGGGACACTGCAAACGTCCCGAAGCTTAAATGCATATTAATTATAATCTTCAAGCATGGAAGCTATTGTTGATAACATTACAAAATCAATTCACAAAATCGATATCCATCTATCTTCCTGGTCTCACTCAAACATTCACGGAAGCATGGGCATATTCTTGAAATATATGCAATTAATCCAGTCGGTTGATATTTAATAGTCTCATTGAATGACTACAAAGTCCAAGATTTGTGGAACATTTTTAACTATACACATCGCTGCAAAATATATAAAATGCTAGCTAATGCGCCTAGAATATGCTAGCATATCGCCTTTGCCCATTAATTCATGAATGGTTGGTGTCTCACTATTTATCGCCGGTTAAAATATAAATAGCGCGGTTGTCTCTTTCTCTGGGTCGCTTCTTCTTTATATATCAAAATAAATGTACATCACTACTAAAGAAATTGATGAGTGGTGGTACAGATTTTAATGATATTGTATTCGTTTGGTAAGAAAAAACGAAATTTTATTGGTATGAATTATCTCCTGAAATCTCAAATTAGACAAAACACTTTTTTTAACATATAACGAGGATTGGCAATCATTTCGAATATTATATTATTCACGACAGCATTTGTGATAAGCGGAAGGAACTATCAAAGTGTCTATCAAGTTCAATGTACTAGCTTTTCGCTTATTATACAGCAAAATGGAGCTGACGCGAACATATTTTTCTCCGCTATTCAATTCAAATAAAACCGTATGGATGGATGTGAATAGTGAGCAATGTATCTCTTCTCCGAATAACATTTAGTTGTCAACATCTACACTTCGAAGCGATTCAATATTTCTCCGATTATTAACATATTCCTAACAGAAGTTTACTCAAATCTGCCATTGAATACAGAATTAAAAGTGAAAAATACAAACAATATTTAAAAATAAGCCTTACAGAAGAAAAAGAATTCTTGTGTATATGAAACTTTGTTTATTAATCAAAGATTGCGGAAATTTTATCGAATTAGTCTCTCATCATAAAAATACATGAATGGCATTCAATTTTGAAAAACAGTCCAATCACACCACAATAAATTGTATCGTATGAAGTATACCAACTATATACTTCATTACACCAAATATAAAACAGAAACATGAAACAGAGTGCCCGCAGAAACAAAGGCGATGAACGAAAATTGAGTGCACAAATAAACCTCTGCAGTATTTTCGGTGGTGTGTTGCGTCGAGACGATAATATCGATCGGCGCTCAATGTTCCTGAGGGTAACGTCCATTAAATAACCTCGCTTGACCTTTCCTTGTTTTGGTTGCATTGCTTTTGCTACGAAATTACATTGCCTCTTCATCGATTCTTTTGTTGTTGTGTTGTTGAGCGTCGCGCATTGCCATTGCAAGGCGGGAGGAATATAATAATGACAACGCATCTTCTACGATATAATATCTGTTGAATTTTTCCAAATAACAATGGAATATCTCCCGTTTTGAATCCTGTATCAATCTTTCTTTATATTATGAGTTAGATGCATAGATGCTCTTTGAACTTTGAATTTAAGGGAGGGATAATTTCGCGATTTTGCTTCTAAGGGGGGATAAAAGGCCTCGTGTATTTGGGTTTTAGATTAAAATATAGAACTTAAAATATAGAACTTAACGTCGATTTTAGATTAAAATAAGACTTAAACACACAGAAAACAATTTGCTCTATTTTGCACACATCATTCGAACACACCGAAAAAAAAAATTGAATTTAGCTTTTTCAATACCGATGTACTCAAAGGAGTATAAATCTAGGTTTTAGTGGATTTTTGAGAATTTATCATATTCTAGCAAGATTTTATCAGGCCTATTTAAAAATGTGACAATTCTGTTTTATTTGGAAGCCATAAGTTTTGCTTAACAAGAGCCGAATCTGGATTTCAGTGGATTTTTTGAAATTAAATGGGCTTTTATGAATATTTCCTGGGAATAATTTGAAAATTTGAAATCGAAACCCAAAAACTAAAAACGGAACCCAAAAACTAAAAATAGAATCAGAACTCGCAGCAAAATCGGTGTCAAAAATCTGACATCAGAACCCAAAATCTAAAATCGGTTCCCAAAAAACAACTCTCCATTGCGATATCCGGTATACCGGACCCATTTTTAACCCCATTTTTTCTACAGATCGATAGTACAAGGATAGGAGAGTAAAAAACAGCCGAGGTTGACTCTTTACCATGCCCATTATGGGCCCCAGAAACGTTTGAAAATTTCAATAACTTTTCGTTCAAATGCATATATAGCTTTCGCTAGTGGACATCGGTGTCTGATTCCGGAACAAATGATATTATATTAAAAACTCCTCTGGAGTTAAAGTGAAGTGACGCATCCAAAAACACTTGATATAAATTTGAATGTGCCGCGTTTGCATCCATTTGGAATTTAAAATTTGTTTTCTCACTTTACGTTATCCATTCACAAATAAGACCCAATGCAAATTCTCTTTCTTGTCAACCGAATATTTTTTTTTTCGAAATCGATGCGTTGGTGAGACTGTCTCACTACGGGTCATGAAACGGATTTTTAGCACATAAAAACAAGTTTGATATTTATTGACATTTTCTCCAAAACGCTCACTTACTTTGAAAAACGACTAGCACCATTCTATTCAGCGTACTCTAGAATTATCTTTTTTTGCCGGGTGCCCCACTTGTCACGTATTGCGACTAGCACAGTGTAATCAATCAATCACAAATAATCATGATTGCAGGTTTGGGCAACTGTGAAACAGAATGAACAAAATTCAAATTTGTTTTATTTTTTTCGGAACAAAACTTTTTATGAAGGAAATGGTCATTAATTGAATACCAAACAACCCTCTGAATAACTTACAATGATCAATTTGTGGTACAGATTGCAATGAATTTCAGAGTTTGTGCTTAAGAAAAATAATGCCGACTTTTTTTTTGACAGAACAAAAGGAGGGGTCCCTTACAATTTTGTCCAAAAAATAAAAAAAAATGACAAAAATAGTATTAGTTAATGTATAGCTTTCTTTACAGTACAAATTTGTAGGGCCCGAGGAGTACCGCCTCGACATTTTGATTTCGAAAATAATGAAGTCGAAATATACAGTCGAAAAAATCATATTTATTCAAGTTTGCAATGCAAATCAATTTTTACTCCATTTGAGAGACTTTCTCCTTTCCGTCTGACACTATTAACTTCCGATCATATTTTAAATGCAATGTTCTTTCGAAATTTGCAAGTGATATACGATTTCTATGAGGACGAAAAATTTCGAAATAAAAACAAAAGCTTCATTCTCAATGACTTTTCATTTATTCACGAAAAAAAGATTCAAATAGAAAACAGTCCGAGAACTTTGTTCTATCTGGAGTCCGGCGTTTTTAAAAAGGTTGCGCTAATATTCAATGAATAAAACCTTTTTCTAGTGGTCATATCGATGTAAAACTTCAAATCTACACTAGACCATTTAAAAAAAAACTTTTCAGCAACATGGTTTTTTATGGGTTTCAGAAGAAAAATAAACGGTTTTAAGGATCAAAACTCACTTTTCCGCACTATTATCATAAGACGAAATGCGAAAAAATATTAATAGAATTGAATTTTTGTGAATTGCAAACGTGTTTTCGACTGTTTGGACTTTTTTTTTTCCTTCTTTTCAGCGTTCTTCAATCTTAAAGTCGGACACATTTATGCATTCCAGAACCGCATGCGCTATCTTGCTAAAAAACCGAAATTTCTTCAAAAATATGAAGAAAAACAAGTAAAATGTCAAAGAAAATTGTTTTTCTACGCGTTTTAGATGATTTCCAATGGATTGGCGAAAAAAAAAATTTCAAAAATTTTCGAAATTTTTTTTGTGAAAAAATGCAAAGGGGGAAACACCAACAACATACGAATGCGAATAAATAAATTTATCCAATACATTTGCATATTTGCACATAACGAAATTGACAAAATCAATGCGCTGTTGAATTAACATGTTTTCCGTCGGCTGAATCAAATAAAGAAAGAGAGAGAAAAAGAGAGCGCTATTCACAACGTCTTATGTATTGCTCTCCACTCCTCACCCGCTCAGTGATGACGTTATGCATATTCTTTTTTTTTTTTTCATTTTTCCTTATTAGCACGTCTATGCATTATATTTTTTCCATTTCTCATGTTTTTCGTTCTGTGCATTCTATGTTCCGTCTTTTCGTACTTTGCCGTTCTTTTTCTTTTATTCGTCGTCCGTTCGATTACTTTTTCTCGCGTCATATTTCTTTTAATGGAAAGTATACAAAGGATAGGAAGCATATGGACAAAAATAGAGCGCATGCACACAGATGACATTTGGTTAGTATTCGAACGATTTTCGTACAAAAACTGAAATCTAACTAAATTCGTTTGATTTTTGCAAAAATTCACTTTGTAGAATTTTATACTTATACTATTGTTTATTCATAAATGAATCACAAAATAATAATTTGAAAAAGCCAAACATTAAAGTTTTCAAAAATTCTGAGTTCTAACCATTTTTAGTATAAAATTTGCAAAATCAAACGATTGTGGTTAGGTTTCACTTTTTGTGCCAAAATCGTTCGAAAACTAACCAAATGTCATCTATGTGTGGAAAATGATAGAGACGCATAAACAGCCTTAGAGTGTGTTCTATGTTGACAGTGTTAAATTTTTGGATCAAATGTCACATCGTTTTAAGTAGCGCCATCTACTCGGTATAGAATGCAACTTGGGCAGCTATCGGTAACCTAAACAGACTTTGACATTCAGGTGACTGAGTCATGTATCTGAATTTCGAAGATTATTCAGAAGTGCGCGCATTCATATTCATGATGAGGGCGCTACCAGTTACATAAATGAACGGAATATTTCAGCCGTCACACTCGGAGGCTGCGCATAAAGGCGAAAAGAAATGATAGACACACATATAAACGAATAGAAGACATATAAACGAATAGAAATTGAGTTAATAACCCCTTGACATATTCATAAAAGTGCCGACGACGACAACGACATACACACAGTATTTTTTTTTCTAAAAACCCATTTTTCGTGTTTTTCTCGCCAAAAAACGAAAAATAACTCAAAATGAAAAAAAATCCACTTTGCTTGAGGGTAAACCAATACTTTTCTCGCATCTGAAATTGGGGTGTGCGGAAAAATAAAAAACGATTGGCATCAAAAAAAAAAAAATTTGATATGTGGTCAATAAGCTTACGCATTTGAATCAATAAGCCCCCTTCATAAAGCCGAAAGTTAGACAAAGACAATAAAAACTCAACTTTTTTGTACACATGCAAGGGTAGTTTCCGTGGAGGCATATGTAGGCCCAGTGAAGAGCTATTAACTGGATTCAGTATGTTTTTTGATCATCGATTTGTTGTAAGACTGTTTTGGACATCACAGATGACATTTCGAGTGATATACATAATTTCAATCGTTTGCTTAGCACTTTTCTGTTTTCTGAAATGGTCAAATCTACAAGTTTCAGATGATTTTCTTTCGAATGGCGTTAAGAAAATATTTCCGAAAAGTTTTTGGAAAAAGAAATTTTCACCCAAGAGAATTTTTCTTCTCGAAATTTTTTTTTTAAATTTTTGTATATACCAGTTGACTGAAAGGAAAAGAAATTATTATTATAAAAAATATGAAATTTAAAGCGATTTAGAAAATGTCCGAGCGAGTGTAGCGAGCGAGAAATTTTTTTCAAATGAACTCAAAAACCCCTACTACGCTACGCCACTGAAAGCTGAAATAGCTGGATGAGCCAAAGTCTCAGGCGCTGGGTTCCTTCTCAAACACTCATTAAAACGTCAATTTCGGACATGTTCGCTTAAGCGCCCTCTGGCGGTCATTCTTATTTTCCAATTTGGCTGGAATTCAGAGATTATTCCTGAAAAGGATTGCACTTTCCAAAAATAATATGGATTTAATATTGGCAATGCCTTCTTTAGGCTATTCTGTGGACTTATTAAACGCTCAAGCATAAATGTGAAAATATGATTACACTAAAAAAATCTTCGAGCTTCTCTGTAGCCTCTCAAAACTGGCGTTTTTGTTCCGATAATCATGAAAAGAGTATGAATTCCGAAATTCTGACTTCAGATTCGTAGTCAGCGACCCAAAAAACCTTACTGCACCAATTTTCAATGAAATAAGAAAATTTTAATTTTTTCAGATCTCATACATCCCTAACAATCTTCCATAGCGGTGAAACATCACGCTGGACAGCCACTGTGTGTACCAAGCTGGAACATATGACAGTGGCTGTCAGAATCATATAACCTTCAAGTCAGGGCTTGAAATAAGAAAAATTTATGACTGCAAACTTTTTTTTTGCACATCACATTGATTGATTTATTTCGTAATTATTCAAAACAAAACTACAAATTTTCGTAAAATTTTGCATTTTGATTAAATTATTGCGTGTACCGTTTTGATATTTGAATCGCGTTGGAAGTTGAGATATATTAAATTTTTTTGGAGGAGTGTATTATCAACGTTAAAGCGTTCATTCAAAATTGATCGAATCGAAAGAAGATTGTTTTTCCGTAGGTCCAGAAAGTCCTGTTGAATATTTCGAGTTGGGCGAGTCGATTGTGAAAGTTTCGTTTCTTTCATGTAAATTTGACCATCGTCCTCGATTTGTATTTCTTCAGCCAATCGACATTCAAAACCTCCTAACAATGATGTGTCTCCCATTTGCTCAAATGAAATCAATATGGTGTTAATTTGTGATGACATGGAACAATTGTCAAATTATCTGACTGCAAATTTTTCTGGAATCGTTGGAATGTGAAGAGAACGTCTGCCAAAAGTGTTATGAGTTTTAAATTTTTAAACGACGTTAAATAATCGTGCAGTTTGAAAATGAATTTATTTGAAAACTGTACAAAAATCAATTTATGACTACACAATTTTGTCTTGACTACACACTATTTCAAGCCCTACTTCAAGTACATACTTACTTGTAAGCGAATGAAATTTCACTGGTCTGAAACGTGTGCCCCTAGAGTCAGTGTGCCCCAAATTGTGCAACTGCACAGGGCGGCACATCGATGGGGCGGCAAAATGATCAAAGATTATAGAAAAATTTCCATCAAATACCAGTATATTAAATGAAAACAAAAATTTCTAATGAAATAAGAAATTATCAAAATTCATTGACGTTACATCATGGGCGTCCGCAGGGGGTGCAGGGGCCGTGGTACATTAAGTGATGAAAACGTCAAATGTAAATGAACTTAGCTATTGCATTTAAAATTTTATTGGGCTTTCCTATAAGTGTATCTTCAACAGAAGGTAGTTTTTCGAAGCAGAAATTAATAAAAACTTATCTTCGTTAAACAATGTCGCAACAGCGTTTAGGCTCACTTGCAATTATTTCAATTGAGAAGGAAGCTCTTGATTGTATCGACATGAATGAAATTGCAACTAAATTTTCCTAACTGAAAGTACGTCGTAGGGCCATTTGAATAACTCTTGTTATCTTCAAATAAAAATGTAAACATTAATTTTATCTCTAAATGGACATTTAAATAAATACTTAAAGCAGATATGTTAATCATTAATCATTCTTTTATTTGAATTTAGGCGACGAAATGAAATTTTGCACAAGGCGGCAGAAGAGCCAGGTTCGGCACACTGTGTGCCCAAGAGAGTCGTTTGGCTTTGTTTAATTTTGCCTCGGCAATTTTCTCGTGTGTTTCAAATATGCACTTTGAAATCAATTTACTTTAAACAATCTGCTCAAAACCAAGTGGATCTCTTGGTTTTGTTCCATTTTGTGACTGCCTTAATTATATTGGAACAAATTCATCGGACGCAAATGTGTGCCGCTAGAGTCAGCGGATTCATGATTCGATTTTGTTCAATTTTGACACGCCAATTTCATTGGATTTATCGATTATGCTCTTTGAATATGATTCGCACCACTCAGATTTGAGTATTGTATGTATAATTCATAAGTACGAACTAAACGTACTTTCATTCTGACAGTATTAGTTTGGTACACGCATGTTCAGATGGCGTTTTAAAATGTCAACCTCAGTCAGTTCATCAGTATGCAATCTTCATAGCTCTTGCGTATATATTATACATACTTTCAACAAAACTTGATCCAATCGATTTTTAAAACCAATACGAAAAAATTTGAGGGGTGTCTCGAGAGGAATTCAGTAAAGTTGAAATTCTGAGCCGGTCTAGTATACATTTATAAGGTGTCTAACCCCAAGCAAAAAAGTCAAAAGTAGTAATGCTCCTGCGGTGCAAGTCTTTGATTGGGTGATGTTAGGTCACGTGCTCCGTTTCCCCGATAAATTTAGTGCGGGAAAACGTACGACTTTTGAACTGTTATTCGAAGGATTACAGTTTTCGATGCTATGTTCATTAGAGCATCTCCAATCCGCAAAAAATCGAGTTTTCATTCGGGATACCTTCTGAATTTTTCTTAAGACCAGAAAAAGAGATGCCCCTATGGTTTGACAGCCTGACCCAATGAGAATATTTTGAGTCGTTTGCGGAGATTTTTGCAAGAATACATATCATTATTTTAAACATTTAGCTTGAAGTTAAACATAAAGTCGTTTAATATGAGCTACCGCTAAAAAAGCTTAATAGTTGAAATTTAAAATTTATAAATGGACTTATTACCATCGAAAAGTGTATTTTAAGAGTTACTGATTACGAATGTGACGTTGTTTAATCTTTTTCTGCACTGAATTTTGTAACATTACTGGTAATTGAGCACTCTCGAGTGAAGAGTATCAGCCAAGGGGAATGAATATAAGTGATGCGAGAACGCGATACAATGCCCAAAAATTGTAGTCAATTCAAAACAATTCAATCCAATGCATTCTCCACTATTGGAGACTTATATTTGACGTTTCGATTTGACTCAAAAAAATTGAAACATTATAAATATTGTAAATTGAAAGTAAATAGTAACAATCAAGCGCTATTAATTTAGCACTGAATTTGAAATTTCAGCATTTTGAATCGAGTTTGTTTATAAAATTATTATCGTTTTATTCACGATTGTTACAATTCAAATCCTATTTTTACAACGTTTCCAATGTATCAAGTCTAATCGAATCGTCAAATATAAGTTTCCAATCTTGGAGAATGCATTGGATTGAATTGTTTTGTATTGAATCGAATTTTTTAGCAATGTGACGCATTCTTGCATTACTTATATTCCCCTCGGCCTCGACTCGAAAATGAATATATTACCATTGTCTTTTCTGTGTAAGCCAGTTTCAGCAAATTATTTTATTAATGTTTCAAAACGAAAATGTTTTTGTAGCTGTTTTTACTTTTCCGCCATCCTCAATGGTGGAACAAGTATTGGTTTTGGGTTTTGTCGTTGTTGTCGTTGTTGTCGTTGTTAGTTATTCCAATAACTCTCTCCCAGTCTACTATAAATCAATGCAAACTTTTTTTTCGTGTAGAGGGAGTTCTCAGAATGATCCCTATTGATTTGGGAGGTATGAGACCTCATAAAATTTGTTTATGGCTGCTACAGTATACCCTAAAAAAGGTTTTTCTGAATGAAAAAATTTGAAATTTTTTTTCGAATTTTTTTTTCTCGTCAACCGATTGAAAAACAATTTTTTTGAAAAAAAAATTTTACCTAAGGCATTTTTCGAAAAAAAAAAATATCAATCAATTCAGAAACTATTAAAAAATCATGAAAACAGCGCGGAAAAGTATGTTTTAATCCTTAAAACCATTTATTTAACATCCTATATGCGATTGATTCCGAGTCATATGATAAATTTAAAAAAATGATTTTTATGTCCCCATGTTACATCGATGAATGATACGTAACAAGCATTTTCAATGGGCAACAGCAACATCAAATATTAAAATGGAGAGACGAGATAAGAAAAACAGCATATAAATATTTATTCGTTCTTTCAATAACATCAAAATCAACGTAATGGATGCATTTTCGGATTTCACTTTTCACACTGTCACTCATATAAGAATGCATCCAGCTTATTGAATTTAATTTCAGTGAAGTGCCTTTTGAATCTCGTCTCGTCTTTTTATGATTTTATGTTGATTTTGCCCACTCATTCTATTGAGATTTGAAAATTCGTGGTACGTGATATTATTTTTCTTGAAAATTTGATATAAAGACAAAGACAGAAGAGCTATGCTATAGCATTCTAATTTTGCAAAAAAAATAGGTTACCTTTTGACGAGGGTTGAAGGGAAAATTGGATCTCCAGAAAAGCCACTATCCGATCTTGGACTGATTTCTTACCGATCCTATTGGAAAGATGTACTACTTGATTATTTATGTACTCGAACGGGAACTTCTCTGAGCATCAAAGATGTATCACAGGTAAAATATAATTTAAAAAAATAATTATTATCAATGAACGTTAAAGACGGTTCCATCGGTTCCATGGAGGAATCCATCCATAGGTTTTGAGCATTTTTTATCGAATCATATTTATATGTGTATTGTAACTGCATACTGCATACTGTATACTGCATACTCTTTACACTGTACATGTGCATTGTGCATACCTGATTCTATTCTTGATTTTCAGGAGATGGCAATAAATTCGTATGATATTGTAAGCACACTGCAGGCTCTCGGGATGATGAAATATTGGAAAGGCAAACACATCATTCTGAAAAAGCAGGTGCGTATTTTTCATTTACTTTCCTATTCGTTCTATTTCCTGAATTCATCATTTAATTCATGTATTATTTAAAAAATCATATGCCTATTTTTTTCGGATTACATCCACCATGTGTTTTGATAGGATGTCATAGAGGAGTATACTGAGCGTGTCAAGCGTCGAGGTGCTATAATGAAAATTGATCCAACCTGTTTACGATGGACACCGTTTGTGGCACCACCAACAACTACGAGCCCTTAGCACCAATTAGAATATTGTGTGCCTCCTTTGTCCCAAACAATGTTTTCTTTAGCAATATATCAAAGCAGTCTCAATAATAATAATAATAATTATCATTTTAGCGACAATTGATAGTAGTGAAGAAAATCAGATATAAATCATTTTAATACAAAGAAAATAATTCAATCTCAGTTTGTATACACAATATTTTCTCACAATGAGATTTATTTAAAACTTGAATCGAATTAATATAGTGGATTTACGTAAGTATTGGCTAATTTCTGTGCTTGTATGCTTTTTATCGAAAAATAAAAGATTTATCAATTTCTCAATTAGAATGGCGCTTTGACAGTTCAAATAACGATCATGTCCGAGTCAAGGCTTGGAAAGTATGATTTGAATACGCGTACCTGAACGATACGCATCCTAACTGAGAAAAGATAGATGAAAACAATGTTTTGGAAAGTTTTTGATCTTGTCTAAGGGACAGCACTTGCCGAAGACACCAGACACCAATAAACTCTCGATAGGAATGAATTTGTGTGAATAGCAAACGTATTTTGGACTTTTTGGACTTTTTTTCCTTCTCTTTCAGCGTTCTTCAATCTTAAAATCGGACTTAAATTTCTTCAAAAATATGAAGAAGAAAAAGTAAAATGTAAAGAAAAATGTTTTTCTATGCGTTTCAGACGATGTACAATTGGCGAAAAAAAAATCAAAAAATTTCGGATTTTTTTCGAAAAAAAATTGTGGTGAGTCAGGCTCACAATCAATAGGGTTCATCTGTGAGACGCCCCGAACA
>GL502486.1:879274-893970 GCA_000149185.1 Mayetiola destructor
TATTTTCCTACTAAACCTTACTCTACTTACTTGATGTGTAGACAAAACATCAATCACAGGGCGTAAAAGTATGTTGTAGTCTTTAAAACCATTTATTTTCTGTTGCATTGAGTCATCAGCCATCGAGCCGAAATATATTACATGTTTTATGAACTTCAATTTAATCCATTCTTGCGATGTTGTTTTGAATTTTACAAATTTTCCTTCTATATGAGGCTCCTTCAAAAAAAATTGGTTTTAATGCTTAAATGTTAGAAAACTCACACACTCACGTGAGCGGTTCATGGCTCACCTAGCTGTGGGGCATTATAATGGGCGGCGCAATTCTGGCTAAATGCGCTCAGTAGCTCCGTATTGATGCTACGGAGCAAAGCTCACTCTGTGCACTCGGTGTGTTTCGGAATCCCTGGTATTCAGAAACATCGATTCGAAAATTAAAAATATTTTTTCTTGGAAATTGATCATTTGAATTGAATAAAAATGGTTATAATTATAATACCGAAAAGAGTTTGTGAATTTCACTCCTATTTAGTGGAGAATTCGAAAAACCACAGGTGCATTATTAAATTTGGTTTTTTTTCTTCTTCTACTCACTTTTTCGCCGACTTCCAGTATATTTATCGATCTGAAATTTTGGATTTAGATAGATATTGGGTGAACTTAGTGTCAGGCAATAATTTTGAGCCACCAGCTGTACTCCATGAAGGTCAAATCCAGGTTTTAGTGGAATTTCTGGGACTTTTTTTTGGGATTTCATGGAATTTCATTAGGATCTTTCGGGATTTTATCAGGCCAAATGAAAATTATGAGGTTTCCTCATGACGCTTCCTAATTTGGAAGTCACCAGCTGTTTTGCACGGAGCCGAAATGCTGGTTTCAGTAGATTTTTTTGGATCTTTTCGAAAATTTTTGAAACTCATGAAGATCTTTTGAGATTTCATCAAGCCAAATGAAAATTGCTATAATTTCTCATGATACTTTCTAATTTGGAAGCAACCTGCTGTGCTACACGGTGCCAAAATCAGATTTTCTTTTTGTGGATTTTCAGGGATTTTTGGGACATTATCAAAGTAAATGAAAACTGTGAGTTCTTCCAATGATTGTTCCTGATTTGGAAGCCACCAGCTGCTCCATTATGCCGAAATCCAGATTTTAGTAAAATTTTAAGGATTTTTTAGGTTTTAATGGATCTTTGTAATTTTTAAAAAATTTCTCAAAATTCTCAAAAAATAATATTTTTAATTCGGATCGAATGGAAACGACGATTTTTGATAACACCTTTAAGTTTTGTACGACCTGTGGTGCATAATTTTGGATTCGATACGATCGAATTCTGCCTTTATTCATTTTGCGGAGCGAAAAATCATTTCAAGTACAGAAAACTCATTTAATTGCCAAAAATGATGCACCTTTCAAAAATAAATTGTTTCGAGTGTAGCACATATTTTGCCATTGTGGTTATTCCAAGGATTTGCGTGTAAAAATTATTGATTGATTTGAAAATTAAAACAATTTATTTTTAATAACAATGTTTTCAAATAAAAGTGTTATTTAAGTTGGTTTCGAATCTCGACCAGTGTAGCGATTCTAAAGATTTCCTATGGAAATGATTTCCAATTTAAAACAAAAATTCTTTTTGTTTTGAGTTGGAAAAATTTTCCATAGAAAATCTTTAGAATCGTTACACAGATCAATCCGCTTTTTCAATTAATTTTATTTAATGTTTTGTTATCTTTCAGAAGACATAGATGTAGCTATAAATAATAAAGAAAATCACCAAGCATCCCCTTGTAACAGTGAAAAATAATCAAAACAGCCAACGCCACCATTAAGTATAGTCTTTTCTCTCTCCCATATAATTTGCAAATCTAGGGGGGGGCGCAGTCAGTTACGATTCTGACAAAATTTAATACACACTCTCTTATGAGTTGTTATTGGCGGATGTTGCCAAGAGCCAAGAATTATTGCTTGATGTATCATATCAAGCTTTAGAATCGTGAAATGTTTGTTTGTTTGTTTGTCTTGGGCTCAACTCATCATGTATGGCAGCTAGAGGTCTGAAATTTTGACACAATATTTATTTTGCCCATACCTCGGGGCACAGTTCGGCATATCGTTATTCTGAGTATTGAATATGAATATTGAATACGTCAACGTGAATGAAATTCAATGAATGATATTCAAGGTCCCATACTCAATATTCATATTCATATTCTGAATATCGCTTGAATATGAGCCGAATTTCAACATCTTCAAAAATAAGGTAAATTATGTTTTCGTTTCCGAAAAAAGACTTTTTATTATTATTGATAGTGAAATGCTTGGAAATCCCAATCATCGTCTGATTCTTCTCCTGCTGGTTGTATTCCTGCTGCACCTTTATGTTGAAATGAATATTAAAATTAACAGAAAACGTGGGAGCACGGAATATTGTTTACAATATTTGCCGAATAATAAACTGCGTATCAATCCGTCACTTTTGAACTGTCATTTGTCATTGAAAACACTTTATTCGCGTTCATGAAATCTGTTGTACCGACACCATATTTAATTTTTCATCGAATCATTTCTTTTTAAAGATTAATTTTATTTTCGAAATTTTGATGTAGTTCGATTCAAAAAAATTACGATGACATCGTCGATATGTCTTTTTTCGGAAACGAAAACATAATTTGCCTTATTTTTGAAGATGTTGAAATTCGGCTCATATTCAAGCGATATTCAGAATATGAATATGAATATTGAACATAATATTGAATATGGGACCTTGCATATCATTCATGGAATGATATTCATTTTACGTCAAAATGCGCTAATATTCATTGAATATTAGCGCTATCTTTTGAATAACGCCGGACTGTGCCTCGGGGCATGTTTTTTATTTTGGGGCTGGCACCGCTGTATACCCCGGACCTGCATAGCTCATCATTGGTGGCAGCTCTGAAATTTAGATATAATATTTATTTCTTGAATATCTCGAGACATGTTTTTCTATTTTGGCGCTAGCCCCAGGAAGCCCGGTTTCTAGCAAAATAACAAAATATTAATATATGGAGAGACTCAATAACTTGAGTCCGAAAACTCCGATTTCGTTAAAATTTTTACAGGAGACGTAGTTTTTAATAACATTTCGATTTTGTATAGTGGCAATGCTGGTCAAACCTCCTGGAGGGTAGCTCTAGTACTGCAAATGTTCAAAAATAGACGATTTTCATGTATTCTTGCATTCTGAACAAATTTTTTCGAAAAAAAGCTTGGAATTCTCTCAAATTTTAACAGTAAACAAAAACATATATTTAATGATCTATTTATCATGTTTTAATCATTTCTATCAATAATAAAAATGGAATTCAAATAAAATGAGAATAATAATTTATTCAACATCAAGTAAGCGTTACTTCCAAGTTTCTTGGCAGTGTATTTATCGATAGAACGGAAATTCTGACTCTGCCAAAAATATCTCAAAACATTCATTAATAAAATAAGCTTTTAGTGGATCATAATTATAATAATAATAGCGAATGTATTTCGCATTATTATCAATATTATTATTATGCTAATGCCCCTGTTTAATTCTTCTGACATTTATATTTTACGCATTTTATTTTATTTTACGCATTTATTTTACGCATTTATTTTACGCAAATCATTTAAACCCAAAAAATCAGCTAAGTGTTAAAGTTTCGTGGCGCATTCAGATTTTCGATTCGCTTAAAATCAATTAAAATCAATAAAATAGAACAAAATCAATTCTCCTCATCCTATTTGAAAAAATAAATCATAATTTATTGGTGAGTAGTTATAGAGTGGCAATAAAGAAATATTATAGATTTCAATGGTTTAACAGAACCATTGTTTGTTACGTGGTATGTGGTATTATGTGAGCGAGACTCCACTGTAGCAGACATCTGATTCCTACTTTCCTATTATTACAACTGCGTGCTCAATTCAAACTATGTATTCGCCAAAAGTTTCGGGTGTGAGTAAGTGCTATGAACTCATGCGTTGCCTATACAATGATCTTACGCACAGCATTTGAAAACAAGGACATCATACAACGCATATCCTTTACATAGAAAATGCGCATTTGAAATACGTATAACGTATATACATATATTTTGGTCACAGCTTTTCGAACTTTGTCTGCCGAAGGTTTTTATGTATTAAACTTGATGTCAATGTACTTTTTGTGAAATTGAATTTATACCAAATCTTATGATTTCAGAGTTGCATTCAATTAATATCAAATATGAAATGAATATATATATATATATATATTTAGTAGCTTATTGAAGTTCAATTCTTCGTTTATGATAGAATTGAATGTATAAGAAGAACGTAGATAAGTCAGTATTCGTATTTTCAACTATTTTTATGTCGTCTGCTTCCACTGAGTTATTTCTAATTCAGGGTCTCTAGCTCAAACCATTTATCAAAGAGAGGGTAAACTGAATGAATTAGAAGACGTCGTATTGTCTCGAAGCTCAAATATATTATGGCGATTGTTTTCTGTATTGCGATTGTTTTTTATTTGTTGTCCTCATGATCTGGAAAATGGACGGAATCTTTAACAATTGGACATGAATCTTGAATTTTCCAGATTTCCAGTTGTAATCAATACGTTTTTTCCTCCATTCAAATTAACATGACTCCCATTTACATTACATGGTTTGAACAAATGACCAACCTGTAAAGTGTTAATGGACTTTGAAACAACCATACGTCTTTATTCGAATACATCTTTTGAGCATTTCATTGAGTAACTAACCATTTTTGCGCATACAATCTTTACATGCAATATAAATTATAATATATGGTATCATGTATGTGAACGCGGTCGCGTTGAACAAAACTGTCTAGACGTCATTCGTTAGCCATCTATCCATATGAATTCATATGAATTGATATACTTCGTTCAGTTGGCTCTAAACGAGACGAATACGGTTCTATCCGATTTTTTGTTCAAAAAAGCTTATAATAATAATTAAATAATTAAATTCTCCATTTTTCCACTGTGCCATAGCCTCATTCATAAAGAGAATGAAAAAAAAAAAAATTTAGCCCGTTAACACTTTTCTCAGAAGTTAAACTGTTTCTTTTTGCAATAGAAATGTATCACACAATGCTGTTATTTCAAGTTAATACGAAACGATTGCATGAATGAACGTGTTCCAGCATTGATACATAAACATAGTAAGTTTGAAGGAAGACGGAAATTCTTGTTGCTTTTATTGAATTTTTCAATGGAAATAAATGTATCATTTCGCATTTCTTAAGATCATCGCCTACAGATTGCATTTTACGACATAAATTTTGCATTCCGTGCCATTGAACTCTTCATCAGAACGTATCGAAACCTTGTCAGACATCCTAACATCACTTCTTACTCAATTAAAATAATAAATGCGTATCATTTAAAATTAATATTTTGATGTAATTTCGGATATCGAATGCCCATAAAAATCATTTAGTGCTACGCGTTCGATAGTTGAAAATAAAGGTTTCAATGGGTAAATTGCAATATGTAAATTTCTTTCATTGAATTTATATTTCATTAAATAGGATAGAATATATTAATTGTTCGTATTTCTTATACATATAATAGTAAATATCATTTCATTCGTCGAAAAACTAGACAAAGAAAAATATACATTTAATGCACGCAATGTATAAAGTTATAAACTCAATGGAGATGCGTCATAGTTTGAACATATACGAATATGGAATATGGTATGAAATCATGCAAATACCAAATATATAAAGCGTCTATTAAGTGAAGCAATGTATATACAATGAACGTCCACTTTGATAGTCGACAGTCGACAGTCGACGGAGACACATTTAAATACCTATGTTTGTATTGCGTTTGTAACATTATGAATATTTCGATGAAATGGAAATAAAAATTGAGCATTGAGCATGTATGACTTGTGACAATAGTCGATTAGCCAGCATACACATTGCAAAGAAATAAATGTTTATCAAAGTATTTGGTCGTTTCGGTTAACAAAATTCACCATATGTGTGATTCATGAGTATTTGTTCGATGTCTGTTCATTGTTCACTTTTCACTGTTCGCCAGTTCATCGCTTTTTTCGTATGCACGCGGAATATTTGTGAATTTTTGCTTTTATTCAGTTATAGCTGCAGACATCGAACGTATGCGATCTCAGACGAATTGGTCTCTTTTTTATCGCATGATACAGCCAGCGTCTATATTCGCTAACTGCTATTGGTTATTTTGCATTATACCTATCCAAGAGCGCAGAGAATATATTAAAATCCGTTTCAGTAGTCATTGAGCCACCAGACTGATTAAACGTGAATTTCGAAACAACTACGCTTATTAGTTGTACATTTTTAGACATAGACATATTTGAATCCTTGCTATCTTTTTTTCTTTACTCTTTGTTGCTATAACTAACTGATTGTTCCGTGCTGTCCAAAAATTAAAACAAAAAAAAACGAAAAGAGAATATAAAATAAATTTAAATAAAATGAAAGCGTGTTTTAGGGCGATATTGATCATAGCTATTGTTCAAATTTTTGAAGCCGGTGATATTTAATACGAAGAATTTGAATATTTTTTAGATTGAATTAATAAATATTTCATACGCTTGCTGGCGATGGCGACTTAGCAAAGAATTCAATGTCTTTTTGCGATTTGCAAATTCAGTTCATAATTATGAAAAATGTGCTTCTTTTTATAATTGTGTTTGGAATTAATAGAAATATTATGTGTATTTGATGGAGCATTTCGATTATAGAAGCCGAATTTTTTTCTTTTGTGACTTTATCCACTACTTTTTTTTTTATTATCGCATTGCTTTTATTGCAAAATGCGAAGCATATTTATTTAAATATCAACCGACCTTCATGTTTGGAGAGGATGTCGTCTTTTTGACTTATGATTGTAAGTAGTAATCAATTAATTATCATTTTTTTCCACAAATCAAACACGAAACCATTTATATAATTTTTCAAATTCTTTATTTTAAAATACCATCACAGAGCAACACATTCTCACTCGTGTATTAGCGAAGTATTTGTGAATCAGTCGTGATCTCATCTCTTAAAATAAACCAAATCCGATTCATGCTATAAAAAAAAAAAAATTGCGATCAGATGATTGCATGAGTGAAAAATTTCTTTCGGTATCTCTTTTGCTTTCCCCCTCCAACTCGCACTATACATACTACGCATACAAAAGATTGCAAAATTCCGAAAAAGAAAAGAAAAAAACTTTCAAAGCATACACTCACATTACATTTTTGAGAGTTTCATTTCAGCAATTTATTATTTGTTAGAGTTTTATTGAGGATAATGGTGATACCAGAATGCTTGAAGTATTCATTTCACACAGCGCTGTTCATTTTTGTATTTTGTTTATAAAGACTTTACAATTGATAGGGTGTGAACGTTTGCTTGATCAAAGTTGAGGTGTTCGTAAGGATTTTGAATGTATTTACACAACGCTGTTCAGACAGTTTTTTGAACCCTTCATGAGAGCTCAAATTGGCAAAATTATTATCAATCGATGGACTTCGAACAGAACGCCTACGGAATTTGCGACTTATTATATTTTTGATCAAAAGATAAATATGTTCTCCCATCGAATAAAAAATTAGGGTTCATTCGAAATTCCAATTTGCTCAAACAAAGAATTGCTTTCGGACATTTCATTGGCTATCTATTTTTCTCTAAAATTTTTACCGAATATTTCTAAAGTAAATTGGGTATCAATTTCTGATGGCTGAGTCACAGTTTTAATCATTGTAAGTACGATGAAATATTGTGAAATTTAGCGAATTTCTGACTCGGCTTATATATATGCTCACTATTACATAGTTAAATTACTAATACAAATGCTAAAAATATGAATAAAATGAATACGTGGAACTGTCATAAAAGAAGGAACCAATATTATTGGTGAAAAGGCGATAATTTCGATCACATGAAAATTTCATTTGTATTTGTGAAAGCAACAGAATATTTTAGGATGACCAATCTGATTGTGTCTTGAATTACTTCGCTTGATTTTGTTTGAATAGGTTTGAACAAATACAATGGCTATTTAAGTGAATACGGCTTCATATTTATATTACTCGATGAAAAGTATTAAACAATGACTCATTTTTCGTACGCATAAAATTTCAATCACGATCTGAAAAATCAATATAAAAACGGTACAACAATTTGAAGCACATTGTTTCACTGTATTTTCTTCTTCTTTTTTTAGATCGTTCGAGCAATGAAAAAGATAATAGTGGATCTTGTATTCGATCATGTATGTTCGTAAATTGCATGATTATCAATTAAATATTTCATCAAAAATCAAAAAAAAAAAAAAAAAAAACAATGTCTATAGCTGGCTTACGTATAAGACGTTCGTCTTATGGAAGATGGCGAAAAAAATGAAGAAAGAGAATTGAAAAACTTGTATCCGATCGTTCCGATTTCTCAGACAAGAGATATCCATATGCAGGGAAAAATAAAATAATAAAGCTGATGGTTTAACTCTCATTCATAATAGTCGTGATATAAGGATAGATGTCAATGCCCCATTTCGCACGACCTTCACAATTCGTATGACTTCGGTATAGTAATCAAAATTTCATTTGATATCGCCTGTATCATTCATAAGCATTCAATTCATTCGATAGGTTCATCCGAGCCATTTTAATTGCTTGCTATTTTTTCTATATTCAAGATATTTTTGACGGGATAGTTGCGTGCTGAAAAGCATATTATTGCAACCAAAAGATGTAGCACCTCACACACATGATTATATGAGCGTTCTTTTTGGTTCCTCGACTTCCTCTCTTTTCGTTGCTCAGTCATGTGCATAGGAATTCATTGAACTTGTTTCTTGTTTCACTACGAATTTTCGAATCGTGTGCTGGACGTATTTGGTATGATTCGTTCGTGCATGACTCAACAATTGGAAAAAATATATTCAAACATAGACAAAAAAAAAGCGGCGCACACACATTTGGGCATTCGCTGGATATGCTTAATATTATATGAAGAATTAATGATGAAAAATGATATCATCGCCGGATTTGACTACATACACATAAAAAGCGAGGGTGGCAACGACTTTTCGATTCTTATTCAATATCTTTGTAGATATTCTTGCGGTGGGTATAGACTTGAGTTCTCAGTCTCATCACCGTGAAAATATTTCCGTTTTGGATTCTCTTTTGACATATTGATTCATTTGCATTCCCAGTCTTCATGATTATTGCTAAAATACTGACTTACCTCATTTCCTTACCATAGAAACATTTTGAAACTCTTTTTTTTCTCATCTGAGGATGAGACTTAATTTAATCATTCAATCTTTATACCTATTATCATTGATCATTTTTATAGATGCAGAGATATTTTCCCAAATATTATGTTACCAAAACCAATGAAATGTTATCACTCAGCTTCTATTCCATTATTTTCAGACCATCGAGAAAATCTCAGCATGGCGTGATGGTTATTGTCATCGTTCTTGAGTATGAGTTCTATGCTTCGCGCGCTAAGCAGGGACCATGGCTTTGATCTCTTTCTCTCCGAATTACAGCGATTAGCATTCAAATTAGTCAGGTACCTGAAGTAGCGCGCGTGGATTAGAAGTGATTTCAACTGAGAACTGAATGTCACATCAGAGGACATACATCTATCGACTGAACATTTTTATTTATGTGAATTACGTAGTTTTTCTTCAGTTTGTTTCTATTATTTCAGTTTGTTATCATCCAGTATTTTAATTTAGTCCCATGTCTATTGTACTTCATCAGGTGCTCTGGTAATATTTGCAACCCGGCACGTGTTGGAGTACACTCAATGTGGTGACAAAAAACATCATTTTCATTTGAATAGCTTAAAGAAATTGGATGTTGACACAATTTTTGTTCCAAAACTCTTATAACATAGAATTAATCAATAAATTATATAGTATTGCAAACAATTCTCAGGCTATCTTGTTTTTGTTTTTATTTTTTTAAACAAGACCATCATATGATCGATTGAATAAATGATGACGATTTTTTCGTCTGCGGTCAACCATCTTTTTCGTTTCCATAATAATAATAATTAATTTTGGCTTGTGCTTTGAACCATTTTAAGTTCTGAGAATAAATAAAACTTGTTTTGAAATGACTAAATTGTCAGAAATCCTATTCACTTCATATATATTATACATATGTATATATGTATACTTACATATTATTTTATTAAATATTTACCTCCTGATATTATTTTAATCCACAATCATAAATCTTTTCATTCTCCGGCAGCTATTCCAAACGTAAGCCGCAATTACACCGGTTAGACGAACATTCACCTAACACGAACCAAAGATGGCGCTGAAACGAATTATTGATATAAATTTGAGAAGAAAAAGTTTTGCAGAGGCGATATGTTTACACAAGATACACGTAAACATTATCATATGTATTTCAGACGACTATGACTTCGCATTTGATTGATGTAATCATACGATTTGTTTGTGATTCCAAATATGATTTACGTTTTGCAAAGATTACCCGATGAGAATGGTTTGATATTTTGTTTATTACTGATTATGAAATGACCGCATACAAGAAAACTATGTAACCAAAACTTCCATACATTCTACGAGGGATGATACTTCTTTTTGTGGTCCTGTAATTTTTAACATAATTAACAAAATCTCAATGGCTAATCTCATGTTTTATTCATGGTTAAAACTAAATTCTATCGGACGCGGACGAGTCGTTGTCATCGTGGCAACTAAATCCGTTTTTTATATGCATACGACGACAATGCATGACCACGATATTGCTCTTTCTTCTTCTAACATGGCATCCACGCTATATTCGAACTTATAGCAAATACTATTTTGGGCCCCTTCTCTCATATGTTTTTTTAGGTTAAGTTTAGAGCTCAAGAAGAATAGTTCAACTGTCACTATTTCAATCGAGAGTGTCACCGTATGATGAAAAAAAGTTGATATGGCACGGGATGAATTATAACCGTGATCCGAAATCATTTGTATGCGACTTTTGGTTGATTGAGATCTCGTTCATATCTTCGGATTTTGCCCGTACTGGGATTTCGTTGAATATATTATTTTTTGAAAAAAATGGTTTTCATTTTTTACATTTAGATGGCAGATGTGAGATCTTTTGTATATAATACATAATTTCCATTCGAAATCTTTGATCCTGTGATAATATCCTTATTCATTCACTGATAATACAACTTCGGATCGTTTTCGAAACGAATAAAAGTGGACAATAAAAAAAATTGAATTCTGTTTCCATAACGTAAACATTTTCGCTCGAATATTTGCTGTTGTATCCACTTACCAATACATAGAACCACAGAGCACAGTAGCATATTATCCGTATATTCGTACATATCAGTTGACACGTGTGCTTCTATGTATAAATGTACAGTCATCGACTTTAAATTTGCTACTTTTAACAGTTGTTGGCAGCGCTTCTGAATGAACTTCCAAACATTCCAATGAAACAAAGAATTCAACCAATCGAAATCACACATTTTCCAATGGAATTATTTTCAATATCGTACAGTCGGATTGGTGTTTTATATTCATTTAAATGGTTTTTGCACAGATTTTTGCATAGATTTTGAGTTCAAGACAAAAATATGAAAATAGTATTTCGAATGGAATAGTATTCGCTGTTCCGATAGGTTGAAATTCTTTTTCACTGTAAGGCGAACAAATCAACGAAAACTGAAAGTACGTTGTGCTATTGACGGGAATCGTCCAAATGTTTATGAATGATATACTAGTTTTGATTCTTGGCAGCGCGAATTTCACGATTTTAAGAAATATTTTGGCTGTTTTATCAGGCTCAGATAAACGACAGCATGCACATGAACTCAATTACAACTGGCTCAAATGCATTAATTTAAACCAACCGAATTCGATTAAATATTGTTTTATTGAAAGACTTCCCCCGACGAATTCAGGCTATAGCTTAAAATAATAGAAATAAAAAATCTATTCAATAAAATAATAGAAATTTCGCCTGTAATTGTGAAATTCTCGGTACAAAATATCAAAATCGATATCTTTCATAAAGATTCGAATGTTCCATGTCAACAGCACCATTTTCCTTCAGTTCTTGTTACATTTTTCGTCCTCCAACGAAAAAGATTATCAACCATTTAGAGCATTGTATATTCAATTGGAAATGTGGATTGAACGCATCTATCATTCATTTGGTTCATCGTCGAACAAAGTTTCATTTGACTGGCGCCAAAAAATTCTTTATTTTGTGAATAATTTTCATATTTTTACTAATCGAAACAATCATGCGCACATGGATGAACACAGGGATTCACACAGGAATTTTTGTCGATAAAATCGACAATTTACGCAATTCGATCGAGTTAAATTAATGCATTTGCGCATAAATAATTGTAATCAGGAATATGCTATCATTTATGGGCGCCTGATAATTCAGCTTAAATGACAATATGAAAATGGCACTGCAAACGAAGAAATTTTTGTGGCGTTCAATCAAATTTACTTTGTTTCTTCATGATTGTGGATATTTTGAAGCAATAGCACAATGCTCATCTGATTTCAGTCGATTCATTTCAATTTCCAGTGAAAAAATCATGGTTCTGATTGGTTGAATTCATTGTTATATCAACTGGAATTGTACTCAAGTATTTCAACATTTTTCTTCAAATGCTAGAAGTAGCAAATTTAAACTCGATGACTGTACATTCTACATATATTGTATAAAAATGACTGTGTACTAGTATGCATTAGTAATGTTTACCATTGAAAATATCACAACACATTTTTATAAAAAAAGTCAAAGCCAAGTTACTCGTAATCATAATCACATAAAATTGTAAAAAACAAACAAAGGACCATTTTGAAATAGAAGCTAACATATTTCTTAATATGTGGCTAAAAAACTACAAATCGGGTTTTCCTCACATTTTATTATTTACTAGTATATTTGGAATATCGGTAGGGTAAGTTCTCCTAGATCATTTTCAACAAAATAAAAGTAAATTGAAAGTATTGAATTTGGTATGTCTATTCAAATTGTCTATTCACAAATGGAAACAAAAAGAGGTCAAAATATTGTACAAATATAACCGTTTATGTGACATTGTTAAAGTAAAATTGAATTGAACACACAAAAAACTTTCCAAATTTTGCATGTGCAAAAATATAAAAAATTAAATGCAGTAAGCTATCGCTATGATAACCTCTTAACATATTCAATTCATGTACACCATTTAACAGGCAGCATGGTGATAGCTCCGTTGCATTTTGGGATAATAATGAATTCGACGTATTAATATTCACCCAACGATGGCCAATAACGGGATGCATAGAATGGATGGAAAAAGCATCGGATAATGTGTGCATATTGCCTTCTCAAAAAGATGTATGGGGTATACATGGGATATGGCCAACTCGTATTGGAACTATGGGGCCATTTTTCTGTAATAAATCAGCAACTTTTGATATCGATACATTAAAACCAATAATGGAACAACTTGATCGAAACTGGCTTAACATCGAAAAAGGTATTATAATATGTAAACAGATTTTCATGAAAGAACTTACACATATTTTATATTCATTGTTAAATTAAATCATAATAATCTTTAAAGGAAAGTCAGATTACTCTTTTTGGCGTCACGAGTGGCTTAAACATGGGACATGTGCTAGCGTGCTTGCCGATCTAAGTACAGAAAATAAATATTTTGGTCAGGGATTAACATGGTTTCAACAGTACGCAATGGATGTATTCCTTGCCAAAGAAAATATCGTCCCTGGATCACAATATAATATAACAGATTTCCAATCCGCTATTAAAAAAACATTGAATATAAATCCGTCAATACATTGCATCAAAGAGAAAAGATCCGGAAATCCTTACCTGGCCGAAATTCGAATTTGTTTCAATAGAAATCTCGAGCTCGTGAACTGTGATGGCATTAAATTTTATACTGAAGAAAATTTGATCACAAATTGCCAAGACGACAAGCCCGTTTGGTATCCCAATGCAGTTCCGGAATATTTTCTAAATCGAAAGCCCGAACATGTAGAAAGACCAGTTCGGCGGTTCCCCTGGGTTAATTTATATAAATTAATTCAAATCTTGAAATGGTTTACTCTTTAATAATTCGTTCGTTTCATTCGTGTAAATGATTGTAAAGTATTGTAAGCAAAAACTATGAACCAACTGTCAATTTTATTCAAGAAATATAGTGTAAACTAAATAATAATAATGAGATCGGCCATACATCTATATATATGAAAATGAAATGCTGTTCGTGTATCGTCGATAAAAGCGCGAATGGATCGATAGAATTTCATTAATCTTTTTCGAGTGTGTTTCTTATGTTATGTGAAAGGTTCTTAGCATAGTGACATTATTCTCGACAAACGGCACTGTTCAAAATGTACATAAATAAAAGTCTCTGCTTCGTACATATACACAATTTGATTTTTCATTCATAATTCTCACGGCAACAATGAATAATTGATATTTTTTTGCATTATTGACTGAATGCAACGAGCGGAGAAAATTTTGCTGAATAAGTTTCTGAACATTACAAGGGTCTATCTTCACTGCTTCGCATATTGCTATTAATCTGGATGGGGAAATCTACACTTTTAAACAAAAAAAAGTAATTTACGTAGATTATGTATTCTC
>GL502487.1:19774-33120 GCA_000149185.1 Mayetiola destructor
TATATGCCCCCTCTCTTTAGTCCTTCGATGCCAATTTTCCGAGCCAAGGGGGATAAAAATAAAATTATCAACATTAACGCCTATTGCGTGAAGGGGGACGTTCGGGTCTATGGGTGACCCCCTAATTTAGGACCCTATTTCTCTTTTGGCATCATTAGTTTTTCGATTTTCACCCACATAACATCACCCTCACTTGCCCATATTCGATTCTGATTTTTTCAATAGGGATTAGCCTTATCGGGATTATTTCGGAGGCGGCTTCAAGGAGACATCAATACCTTTCACTTAAGCCATTAACCATCAAAATTGGTTTGAAAATACACCAAAGGGGTAAAATAATATGATGATCTATGCAAATCGTTCTGGACTACTGTCGACCCTTTTCAATAGGGACTCGTCATTATCGATGACTGTTGAAATTCGTTTTATGGGGATTGTAGATTGAGTCATCACCTTTCATTTACACTCTCAATCATGAATGTAGGTTAAAAAACAAAAATTTTAAAGCAATTTTTCCGAGACCTTGTGATGGCACATTCCCCCCTTTGGATTAACCTAGCTCCCAAACCAGGCCTCTCCCCACTATAGTTCCATGGGCAATAATTATCCCCACGGCCCCCTTTATTTTGGGTTTCCGGGATGGCATTTGAAACGTGAATATCCTGTTTATCCATGTATTTATTATTTATAAACATGGGTCATTTATGATCCGGAATACAGGCGACGCGTACAAGTGGCGTAGCCATCTATCTAGCAACAGTTGAAACTTTTTAGTTTGATTTTGTGAAAATACGCTAAAATTCGTTCACTGAGCAGGAAGGATTTTAAAATTCATTCATTTGTTTCCAAACTGTAAAATGTTGAAAGTCATTTTGGGTCACAAATGACCCGAAACCACTCGGAGGGTTAATTCGGGTTGGGGTCAGGTTGAAAACTGCCGTCTCGGTCGGTTTTGGGTCGGGCATGCATTTTTGAAAAATTCAACCGATGGGAAACTTTAACACGCAACATGCATGACGATATCAGAAATTGTTTTCCTGGCGCGTACACGACGCAATCCATTGCTGTATCCGGGTGTTACACCTCAAGTAGTTCATTACACGGTGAGCTATTTAGCAAATGCATTAGCGAGAGGAGTAGAGCCGAACATCGATTTGATACATGAGATTCCCAATTGGAACCAATTCAACATTTCGGATGAATATCTCCAAGAGAATCTAGACTTCTTCAAAAAGAAATTGTTGGGAACCGTGTAGAACGGTTATTATGTTTTCGGGCATTCAAATTGAAATCGACGACTATCAATGAAAAGAAAAGAGAAATGAAAAGAAAAGAAATTTTATAAATTGTTGCGTCTTGAAAGCGAACGAAAGTATATATACATTAATTCGTATACCTTCGTTCGTTTTGAAAACAAACGAAAGTATATATACTTTAGTTCGTTTTTCATATATTTCAATTACATATACTTTATTAGACCGCCTCGTTTAAATCGTGCGCTAACTCGAGCTGAGAACCAAGCAAAAGAATCAAGCAAAAGTGATGTATTTTTTACTAATCTCTGATTATTATCCCTTTCAACAGACCAGTTGCACAAAACGATCAAAAAAGCATTTTACAGTTTGATGAACGGAATGATAGTCAACAGAATGAAGCACCAAATGATTAACAAGCGAATGCACAAAATATTGCTGGAGAGAATATTGCACAAAACGAAGCACAGGTTGATCAACGTAATCAACAAAACGTGCCAGAAAATGTACCGGTAATAAGAATTTAGTGTTTGGAATTTGATGGTAAAAATCGCTGAAGTAATTTCTCTTTCGTTTCAGCAAAATTATTTCTACATTCATTGGTGAGAGGAATGCTCATGTGTTTCAATCCACAAACAAACACCAACAACTCAAACAAATAATGCAACAAAGTTGCGGAACAGACCGCGAATTCTTAGATTTGTGGAGCAAGTTTCAAAAAATACAATCCAAATTGTGGCATCGGGTACATCAAAACATCCAAATTCTCTTTTATTTTTATCATTTTATTATTGTTTGGCTTCTTTTTTTACGGTATGTTCATGTTTAGATGTAAAGGTGGCGCTGTTCGCAATAACTCAAAAAACTGACAACAGCTCTTTCTCCTCCGTTTCATATGTGCAGTCCTGAGGCGAAAATTGTAAGATGAAATTTGTTTGCAAACTATGATCTTACTTTTTGAAGTAACACAGTTAGTCACAGTTACAATAGTTCTAATAAGTAATTTATTAATTAATTTCATTCTTGATTCCTTTTTAAATATCCAAATGAAAATAAGGTATTTTTACGAGAGGCATCGTTGTTCTCCTTAAGTTTTTTTTTTTTTTTTTTGAGTTATGATATGTCTCGTATTTCTCTATTATAAGCATGACGATACTTAAACACAGATGTGATTCCGTTTACATAAGGATTTTCAAACTTGATTTTCCGCTTTGTCAATGCACCGCTTTGGTCTATTACGAAGTGGTTTACATTTGTTTGCGGCCAATCGTACCTAATCATTTTCCTTTCCGTAATCAAAGTACTTATTTGTTTATTTCGTACTCATTATCAATATAAGTACTTATTGTTCCGTATTTTACCAACATTTGTTCATATATCATAAATACATATAATAAATGTCACAAGTTTAATGGACTTGATGAAAGTTTTGTATTTTTCTGTATAGTGTGCTGTTTGATCTTTCTTATTTATCTTGCTTTGCTTGAATCTGTCTGATATTAAAACAAAATATAAGACATTTCTAGTAGACAATATTAAATGATAAGTTTTCTGCATTGTTGCGAAAATATTAGTTGAAAGAAATGCTTATTGGAAGATGTGGCAGTGCCATAAGTGTTCTAAGCCAGTTTATTTTGGTGAGATATAATTTAAACCTATCAAGAATTTTTTCGACAATAGTTGAAATTAACTTACTAACTGAATCTTATGAAATCTTACCTGTACATATAAAAAGAAATTGTTATCTAAATTTTTTTTTAAATATGAAACGTATATGATAGTATTTGTTACTTTTTTAAATGATGTTTGTCAGATCGAAATAAACAAAACCATTAGTTATCAATTGATTAAATACTCATTGATTTTGATTGCTTTATAAATGTTAACTCATTCGTTCTTTTCTGAAAGCAATTTATAGAATTTTAATGATGACTTTTATTCCAGCTGAAAGGAAACAATCATTAGGATATGATTGGCATCCGGAATGTTTACGATGTGAAGAATGTGGCAAACGTTTAAATCCTGGACAGCATGCTGAACACAAAAGTATACCCTATTGTCATATCCCATGCTATGCTGCGTTGTTTGGACCACAGCTGTTTGGCCATGGAACTCAAGTAGAATCGCATAAAAGTTTCGGTGCAAAAGGGTCAACGCCTCGAACCTTATCTGGTGGCCAAATGTTATACACTCGTGATGCTATCGAGACTAAATTAAAACAATATAATGAATACTTCGATAATAAGAGCCAAGAAATACGAAGTCGTGAAGTGAATGGACGAATGGTCTTAGAAGGATGTTTGAAGGTATATTGGGGCGTTCAAAGTATGATTCATTTGAAGGAAGATGATGATCAAAGAACTGTCATCACTGTTAGAAAACGAAACTCTTGTCGCTATTCTAATTCAACTGAATTCAATTCAGATCGAAATGTACGTTTTTGAATGTCTTTGTCATTGTGTTTGGTAAACATAGCAAATAAATACTCTATGTTTTTATCTAAAAAAAAAAAAAATAGCTAATAGCACAAGAAAATGTTAATTCGAATCAAACGAGTGCAGATGTGAGCACAATTAGTCTTGGCGATGGTGGAGATACTACGGATATATCAATGACCGAAAGTTTTTCATTTGACACATGTAGTGTTAATGAAGATGTTCAATCATTAACATCGAGTTCATCGTCTAAGGAAATTTCACCTGATCACCATGCAGCCACATTACCCATCAAATTGAACAATAAAAATATTCAGCGAGACGAGATTGATGAACTATTACAAGTTGAGCGGCAAGTTGATGACAATGGTAAATTGTATCGAACACTACCTAATCTTTCAGACAAAGAATCATCATTCGATTCGAATGTCGCATGTTTATCTTCATCACAAGTTGATGACATTGATGATGATAAATCAGTTGCAAGTTCAATTTCTTCAACTTCAATTTCAAACTCAACTGATAATAATAGTACATTAACTAATAAATTGAGCGATGATGCTTACCAGACACCAATGAATTCACTAAAGTCTGCGGATTTCGATGATTTCAAAGTACAAATTCAAAAAGAATTTTTTAAAAATGCAAGTTTATTGCAAAGTATATCAGATGATACATTGAAATCAAGACAACCAATTGATCCATCACGAATAAATGATTCTCTAAAATTATATACTGAAAATATGATGAGTAACAGTTTAAATGGTGATTTTGATTCAATGATTTGCAATAAAATCAATCAATTATCTCCAACAAATTGTGTTGATGTCGTAAATAGACTAAGTTTGGATACTGTGTCTTCCACATCAGATCTAACAATATCAACAACATCGGGTGCTAATGGTATTGCGTATTCAAAGTTTGATCCAGATCGGTATAGAATTCGTAAAAAGGATGAAAGTGATGATGACTCGACCACTTTAAGGCCAACCACTATGAAAAAGCGTACGATAAACATTAAAATGAACTGTTATGATGGACTTGGTAATTGTGTATCATCAACATCAGCTGAATTGAATACTCCAACAATTCCAAATAATTCAAACAATGGTTATGATGATAATGAATATGCAGTAGTTTTACGCCAACCTAAAACTGGCTCCACTGCAATTAAAAGAAGATCGGGTAACCGAAGGTAAACTTCTCCTCGACTATTTTTTATGTAGCTGTAATATTATAAAAAGCAATCACAAAATTTTATTCATTGAAGAATGCGAACAAAACTGAAGCGACGGTGTTCAATCAATGGCCATTTTTATAATCGCGAGACATCGTTTTTTACACCACCGCATGGATCACAAATGAGTGTCTGGGCCTCTTCTTTGGTGAGCACATCAGAAGTAGTGAATCTGTTATTAGAAAAATATAAGGTCGACAGCAGACCGGAAAATTTTTCTCTTTTTGTCGTCCGAGATAATGGAGAACAACGACGCTTAAAAGATGACGAATATCCTCTGCTCGTGCGAATTCTGCTTGGACCACATGAAGATGTAGCCCGCCTTTTCTTAACTGATGCATATAACACTGCTGAAATCAGGTAATAAAAGTTTTATGAACAAAATTTCACAGCAAACATCGATGACCAATAACCAAGGACCATTGACTAATAATAATTCATTGACGTTACAGTTGTGAAGTGGCACAGTTTATAAATTTATCAATTCAAGAATGCCGGGCTATATTGGATCGTTATGAAGATGAACAGATTCGAGAAATTCAAAAAATAAAGCAAAAGTAATTTTCAATAGTTCATTTTATTAACATTGCATCCATTAACATTACAATGATTTGCTTTTCGGTAGATACTCTGATTTTCGCCAAAAAATCATCCAGCGTATGGAATCATTAAAAGTACGTTTGTGAAGCGCTGATTGAGATACATTATTTGCATAGTTTGAAGTTTTAATTTAGAATAAAAAATAAATAAATGGTTTTAATATTTAAAAAAACTTCTTCACCGATAATATGGAAGCTCTTGGGAGCGTCTGAAATTAAAATGAGCAAACAATTTTTGGAAGAAAAATTTCGTAAATGACTCCTCTCGGATTTAAAAAAAAAGAAATCGAAGATTTTTGAAATTTTTTTTTTCTCGCCAATCGATTTGAAATCGTTTAAAACGTAAAGAAAATCAATTTGTTTGAGAAAAATTTTTGCCCAAAGGTCCCCCTTGACTTTAAAAAAAAAAAAAAAAAAATACAAAACATCCCAGGCGGTCATGATTTTACAGCGTTTGGTAAAAGTCCGGTAACCTTCTGGTACGGCGCATCGTATCACCTATTTATCCTTCCGAATCGCAAGTTCACGGCAAACCCGAACATCATCGCACGAATATGTTGGGAATGAAGAAGTAGTGGAATGTGAATAAAACTAGCTATGCACTCTCTTTTGGTTTGCTAATTCTTTTCCAACATATTCCTGCAATAGATATTCGCGGTGAACTTGCGGTTCGGAACGAAAGAAAGAGAAATGGGTGACACGATGCGCCGTTCCGGAAAGTTACCGGATCTTTACCGAACGCTGTAAAATCATGACCGCCCCCAGACCGATCCCAATCATTCAATTCAGTAACTATCAACAAATCATTAATACAGTGCGGAAAAGCATGTTTAAATCCTAAAAGCCATTTTTTATAGTAAAATTTTATATTCGCCGGTAAGTTCTTGACGGATTAAAGTGATGGTGCTGTTCGATTCAATGAGCCATTCTATTTCATTACATGCATGTGAAATGAGCAAACGTGAGTATCGTAAACCGAATGTCACAGGATATCAAAACATCTTCAGTGCTGAATAGAAATCCCAAATGGGTTTCAGAAAAAAAGAAATGTTTTGAGTTTGAGTATTAGTTTTACAATACTGTTATATTTTCATCAATAATAAATAAATAACAAATAATAAATACTTGAATACTTATCAATACTTGAATACCTATGAAATCATTTTTAATTTTCTAAGTAATTGCCAACAGCGCCATCTTTTTATCGAAACATGAACTTACTGTTTAAAAGGAAGTTAATACAAACAAGTGAAAACAAGCAGAATTCGATCTTATCGAATTCAGAAAAATGACAAACTCTACAACAAATTGACGTTCGCATTCCAATGCCCATCCTTTGAAAAATTAACGACTATTTTCTCATATTTTTGTGACAGGCGCCTATATTAAGTCCAATGAATGTAGGAACAAAAGAGTTAAAATATTTGAAATGAATAATTTGAATCGCTTTATCGACTGTGACACAAAGGATTCATATACATATATGTTGCATATAGACAAAGCCAAGGACGGCAAAATAGTTGCTGCGAAGTTATGCAAAGGTAAAGAAACGAACGACATGGAAAAATCGACAAGAGCTAGAGCTTATTACTATTTGAATTAGTTTAATTCTATCCCCGGGATGAAATTTAATTTATTTTGAGGGAAATTCATAGAAACAACGAAAACCATAATATCATTTGGTTGAAAATAACTACACAAAAAAAAATGAATTTGTCATTTTTTTGTAGAGTTTGTCATTTTATTTTAGAGTTTGTCATTTTCTTGTAGCAAATGTCATTTTAATGCAGCAAATGTCAATTTTTTGCAGGGCCATGAAACTAATCATATGACACTTCGACAGCGCCAGTGTACCTGTGTACTTTAGATAGTGCGGCAGTTTGTCGAACTAACTGCTAGTGATAATCTGGTACACTAGCTGTCACGGGTACACCGGCTTGTTTTTTTGTAGCAAATGTCATTTTTTTGTAGCAAGTGTCAAATTAATGTAAAAAATATTTTCAACCGATAAAAACTTTATATGGAGCAACACTCAATGTCTATATAGCTCAAAATGTTCGTATTGGATCTCTTTCTCATATAAACATAGTCAGATAGATAACATTTACGATTATCTGGCCTCAAAAAATTCCCAAAGTTGAATTTTCGCAATTTTCGATACTTCAAAAAAGTGAACTTTTGTATGGGAGGTATGTGAAGGAGTGGAGATAGACCTATAAAACGTCCTAGAAAAATGTTCAGCATCGAAAAATAAAGGAACCTGTTCATAGAAACTATCTTGATTGGATTAATCATTTTCAAGATATAGCTACTTTTGTGTCCAGAAAATGGTCCAAATTTACCCTCCGTTAAATAAAAGAAGAATTCACATAATTCTCTCCTGACCTAGTAGATAATGTCTATAGAGCTCAAAATGTTCGTAATAAATGTCCCCATCAAATCAATCAATAATATTGAATGGAATCAGCCATTATCTGAATGACAGGGTGTCCCAAAGTTGAAAAATGTTGATAGAATTGTATGTTTTTGGCTTTATAGTTCCAGTTGAAGTACCATAACTTTTGACTCACTGAACCAATTTTGTTCACATATAGCGCGTTGAAAAGGTATTGTCAATACCTTTCCATCGCTGTAAGCAAAATTGGCAGCACATTTAAGATATTTGAAAAAACGTTGAGTTTTGAGCATTAAAATTACACAAAATCTTTCCTTTACGATATTTCAAAAATCCGATCTGATAAAAATGTTCTGAAATGCGTTTTGGACTCGGAGGACACTCCAAAAACAGAAAATTATAGTCCGCAGTCTGGCTCAAACAAAAACTTCTATTTTGTCTATCAGTGTTATTATTAAATGATTATTTGAATGGACAATTAAAAGTAGAAATTCAAAATTGTTTTATTAAAAAAATCGAAATGAATTTCAGAAATTTTACACCATTATAATTTAAAAATAAACGCGCCAATAATATCTTTGTTTGAGCTAACAAATTAATCAAAAATCCAACGAACAAATTAGTGCAATCACACCAACCGAAATTTTTTTTCCATCACTTAAAAGTCCAATGCCACTCTCATCTCAAAATAGAATATCCAATCTGAATTCTGTCGAAAATCAACAGAGAGCGAAATATTTAGAACTCGGCAATGCAATCGAATCTAATACAAAACAATAATTTTTGGCATCCAATTACAGTAATTGACAGAATGCAGATTTGTTTATTCGATAATTTTCGTACCGATTTCGGTATAATATTATATTTCAGAAAATTCGCCTTCCTTTATTTCTTCGCCATCATCAGCTTCATCAATAAATACGGATGGTCCCATTTATGTGTACGGAGGTTTAATCAGTTCGCGGTCAAGTAATGTAAGTTTTTTTTTAATATTTTTTTTTTACGTATGATGATCTTAGAATTTTGACTCTTCTTTGACTATTTTGGTTTAGATGTCATCAATTCCAAATCAAATGTCACCAATATCGACATCGGAAAAGGTCCAAAGTCTGCAAGCATCATCCGCACATAGTAAATCAATGTGAATAACTATAGTTTTCTGTATTTTTATGAGTGTGTGTTTTTGATTTTTAGATTTTTCCGATTCAAACTCGTTGAAAGCACCTTTTTTAGAGATAACTGTTATGCCAATCGACAAATTTCGATTTCGTTACAAGTCAGAGATGCATGGAACACATGGGTCGCTAACTGGTCAAGGAGCATCACGCCCAACAAAACGTTATCCAACAGTTCGGCTTAACAATTTTGATGGAGAAGCTCTAATTCGATGTTCTTTGTATCAAATTCCAAAGTCAAATAGAAAATCTCCATCGCCTCATTCTCATAGTTTAATCATCAGAAATGGAAATGAGGATCGAAAAGATCCACATGAAATTTTGGTAAACCATGAAAACGATTACACCGCTATTTTTCAAGGCATGGGTATAATACACACAGCTCGTAGTCATATTGAAAATGAGTTATTTCAAAAGCTTGTTTATCGGAAAGGGTTCGAATTAGGGCGAGAACTCACTCAATTAGAGAGCGAGACTCTTCGAACAACTGCAAGAAATGAAAAGGAAGATATGAACCTTAATCAAGTAACACTATGCTTTGAAGCATTAACATACAGAGAAGAGAAATGGAACAAGATATGCGAACCCGTTTTTTCTAATCCTATCAACAATATGAGTATATATTTCCATTATATTTGGTATTTTTCTCTTCACTGAACATACATTTTTTTAGAGAGTGCCTTGACTGGAGAATTGAAAATAAGTCGTTTAAGTAGAGTTGTTGGAAGCACTGCTGGTAATGATGATTTATTTATGTTTGTTGAAAAGGTCGGAAAAAGTAAGTTCATGTTAAATAAAAACCTTAAACTTTTTATCTTTGATAGGTTAAGAGTGAAAGTTACCGAGAAAATGTTAAGAGCAAAAAATTTCAATCTATGACCCTTTCGGTCCATGTGGCATTTTGATCAAGTTTTGAATATCAAAAATACATACAGAGACGAAAGAATAGCGAAAATTGCTCGCAAATTAAAGAGTTAGTTACCGCCCGGTTGTTTCCTTAGTCTTTTGAACTGAGCAAAAAAAAGCTCATGCACTTCAGAATAAAGAGTCACTATTTTACTAGGACACTCACTAGGCGTACTCATGAGGTGTACTCAGCAGGGGTCCCCAATGTTTTTCTGAAATTTTTTCTAAATTTTTTTTTTAATTTTTTTCCCAAAATTTTTTTATTTCAAAATACTCTTTCTTCAAATTTTTTTCCTAAATTTTTTTTAAATTTTTTTTCAAGATTTTTTTCTCAAATTTTCTTTTCTCAAATGTTTTTTTTTCAAATTTTTTATTTCAATCATACGATTTATAACATCGCATATCAAGCACTGCTATCGAGTTTAGCTTGGCAGTATACTTAATATTCAAGGCAATATCAAAATGACACATGAGTCCGGAAGAGCAGGTGAACACTTTCACGCTAAATATTCTGTTGGACTCTTTCATCCTAAAATTTTTCTTGGTCAATTTTTTACTTCAAAATTCAATCTACATTGTTTTTTTTTTACCACAGAGAATATAAGAGTTCGTTTTTACGAAATGAATGGTGATTCTCTTATTTGGGAAGATTGGGGAAAATTTACCGAGGCTGATGTTCATCATCAGTATGCAATTGCGCTTAAGACGCCTCCATATCGATCGCAAAATATTGAAGAGATAGTAAGGTTTTAAAACGATGATTTTGAGTTGCTTGAATTGATCCTCTTGAATATTGCTCAAAATATTCATATTTAAAAAAGGTTAAAGTATCTGTTCAACTTTATCGACCTGGTGATGATGCAGCTAGTGCGCCTGTCGAATTTCGTTATAAACCTACCCATAACGTTATTTATAATCGCAAAAAACCGCGAATGACTTCTGAATATGGTGGTATCCCCACTATCGTTAGTGAGATCTATGGTGAGAACTCGATGCCTCAAATAAGTAATACAAATATAAACGATAATTGTAACTTCGATGATCTTTCGGAGCTTTTTGATAACATTGAAAATTTTGTTTCATTCACTTCAGAAGGTTAGTAAACTATTTATTGTTCATAGAATTTGGAAAATAACATTAACATATTTTTGCAATAGAATGCATATCAATTCTGAAAAACTGTGGTTGTGATAATATGAACACTGGGGACGATAAACTAGCAAAAGACTCTGTTCTCTCTACTGATGGATATACTTCTACTCAAGATGACAAAAGAAAAAAATATTTGGTATTGTGAGAAAAATGTCTGCTTTGGTTGATACTGTTGATACTTCAGAAGGCGAAAAGAAGCTTCAATTAATTGTCAGTAATCTTTTAACAAAAGATCTTTTGGATCGCGAAAGGTAATATCCATCAAAATAGTTTTCATTGAAATATCACCTAATTAGTCAATCCACTTTAATTTTATCAAGCATTTTTCACATATGTCTAAGGAGTAATGATAAGCAATTGCTGAATCAACTATGGAAAATAGTTCATCATTTCAAACTTTATGAAATATTGAATGTTCGGAATGATCGCCATGAAACAAGTCTTCATATTGCAATCTCAATTAACAATATAACTTTAATTGATGATTTGATTAAAAATGGAGCAGATATAAATGCTATTGATCATAAAGGCAATACAGTTTTACATATTGCCGTTGAAAGGAATAATTTTGATTCAGTTGCAGTCATACTCGAAAGATCTAAAAACTTGGATTTGAATATGCAAAATTTTGATGGATATACGCCGTTGCACTTGGCAGTGATCCAAAACAATATTATGATGGTGGAAATACTACAAAGCAAAGCAATTTGTTTTGGGACATCGATATTTGAATCTAACGAGGGGAAACATGGTAATAATGCTCTGCAAATTGCTGTTGAATCAGAATCGAAGGAAGTGGCTGAATATATCATCAAAAATAAATACATAAATCCAACTAGATGTAATCAATCTGGTCAAACAGCATTATATTTGGCTCGAACGACAAAAGCATTTGGTTTAGTAAAATTGATGCAGATGCATAGTTTATATGATATGCAGTACTATGGGAGTGACGATGATAAAGATGAGGAAAGCAGTTCTACCGACTCAACAATTGACATTTCCTCATTTGTATCCAATGGGGAAAAAACAGATGATGATGAAACGACTCAATCATTCCATGCAGAAAAAAGTTTTGATGATTGCTGCTTTAATGAATTGAGTGAATTATTAAACAAAGACGAAAAATGGAAATCTGTAGCTAAAGAGCTAGGATACGACGAGTTCATTGAACCCTGGCAAATCCTTCGTAATCCAACGAAAGTCTTACTCATTTATACAGAGGTATTATTTAGAATTTCCTTAAACTATTATGCCATTTGCCAAATTGAACTATTACAACTTAAATTAAAAAAAATTCTTGATTAACAGTCTCTGAAGGTAACGAAGAGTTATTTAACAGCTGTCTTTCGGAAAATTGGCGATGAGAAAGCAATCGAATGCCTTGAAAAGTTAGAAAGGCTCCATTAGTTACATTTAATGATCCACCGAGCCCTGATTATGGCTGCGAAACATCTACCAAATTTATCTGTCAATCCCAACAGCCTAGAACTAATTGTAGAGCCATATCAATGTCAATGTGTTTGATTCGAATAAGAGGAATAAAAAAAATTGTTTGACTGACTTCAATATAGACGCGTATAAGTATTACTTGATGTGGATACATTAAGTTATAAAATCGTTTTATATATATATATATATATATGTATATATAGGAGAAATCACCCCCCCGGACGCGGTGTGTGATATCAAAGGTTTGTTAATTTAATCAACTATCAACTTATCAAATTGAAAATTATATCAAAATAATTGGTGTAATTATAGAAATTTCGACTTATTACTTTTCTAATATTCATATTCATATCAATAAAAGCCCGAATAGAACTTAAACACCGAACATCGAACACCGAACCTCAAATTTGGTACCCATAAAACATCCGAAACAATTTTATATCCATGACCCATTCAATGAATAAATATATTTATATTATGATAATGATACCAAACACCATCAATCATAACACATTTTCAATGCATCCATTTTTCGTGGTTTTCGCGGATGTACCAGCTCTAAATCGGTGTGGGATGGGTCTTATGCCTTGCCATTTGGGCCATTCTAAAGCTTGTGAAAAAACCCCGAGCCCATTTTTTTTGTTTAGCCCTATACCCCACCCCGGTCCCGGGATAGGCATTCGAATTTCAGGTATGATTCGAAATTCTTTTCTCTCATTTTTTTTCAAAAAAAAAAAAAAAA
>GL502488.1:15695-43254 GCA_000149185.1 Mayetiola destructor
TATACGGAATGTGGAATGAAGCAGAATAGAAATAAACAAAAATTATATTGAGCCAAAGCCTTTACAAAGCGCCGCCCACTTTTCGTACATCATGCATATTGCGCAGTATACATAAAATCAATTAGTTCCACATGAAACTGAATGCACGGCGGCCATTCAAAAAAGGGCGTTCCTGAGCTAATGACCATCGTGTACACGCGCTAAGCGGCATTGTGTGACATGCGTGATTTATCAAACAGTGAAAGCAGATGGTATTTCATCAGCCAAAGGTGAACAAAATGTACGATTTCGGGTTCCATTTTGATGAAATGCATAAGGGTGGTCCGGAAAGAACCGATTGTCATGGAATCGGTCCAACCATCAGAATGGCCGAATTTAGAGAAAGTTCAATGAAAATCTATCACTTTCTCCATTTTGTATTCAGAATTATGAATGAAAAGTTTGAATGGTACATGCGAGGGAAATAAATATGAGTGAAAGTACTTACCAAATGGAAATGATTCAAATAATTGTTGCATTGATGAAGAATCGGATGACATCTACGGATGACTTGAAGTGTCCTTGGTGTTGCGCTGAAAATTGCTTTGGAAAAATTCAATGAATAATTAAATTTATTAATTGTGCTATTTGGCAAAGAAATTTATTATTTGTTTGAGAGTATAAAATTTTAAGTACGGGTGATGGGTGATATATGCATGTTCAGTTCATAGTTTCAGGCGGATTTTAATTTAAGCGTCGGAATGAAAAGTTTAAAGCCAAAAATATGAAAATAATCGATACAATATCATTAAAAAATTTTTTTGGAGACAACAACAATTAATTAGGCAAATTCAACGAAATTGAAACTGACCATGACAAGATCATTTGGCGATGGTCATTGCTTTGCGTGCGAAGATTATAAATATTTATATTATCATTATTATGATGTACGATTACTTTTATTGCCCATTTGAAAGTTTACAACTTTAACTTAATTCTTTTTCTCCATTCTCTTTCATTCAAAGAACAAGAACCAAATTAAAAAAAAAGTCAAAAACTCAATTGAAAACACACGGAAATCCATACACCAATCTCCATACACACCGGAAAGTATAATAATCAGCCTTTGATTGATCGTTAACGTGAATAATTATTTTATTATTAGCTGTGAATCGTTTCAAGTGTTTGGTCAGATTTTTGGCTTCTTTAAATTACGCGATTTTAATTGCGTTACAATAAAAAACACCAAATTGTGATTTAAATGACTGTAATATGTTTAATGATTATTCAAACTCACTTTGCACCTCTTGATTAATTTCGAAATAATTATTATTTTTATATCGGTATAAAAATCTGGTCGTCTCACGACGTCAAACATCAAACAATGTTGATATCATTAAAGAAATGAATTTTTATTCATAACGTTTAATCGTTGTTGAATTAAAAATTTTGATTATTTATTTGTGGCTTCGTATTTTATAAACAAAATCTAATTAAACTGTCTCTGTAAATATTTCTATTCGAATTTAGAATTGATTCATTGGAAAAATGTCGACTTTTTCTCACAAATGCTTCGATCAAACTGTTCAACTGATTTGGGAAAAAATGTCCGTCTGCTATGAATATGCGAAGTGCGAAGACGAATCAAAGAAGAGGCAAAAGAAAAATTGTTAGGAAATAAAGGCAATTCGATCAAAGAATCCGAGATAGATAAGGAAAAATCATGCGACAACAAAATAAAATAAAATAAAATAAAATAAAAGAAAAGAAGACCATCGAATGAATGCCTTCGGTTTGTCGAGTTTTGAGTGTGCGCCGTAGTTGTTTGTGTTTTCGAGTTTCATATAAACTGTGAACTGTGTATATCATATATCGTATATTGTATGTACTTTGTCGTCAATTTATTTACACAATGATACAACATATTACAATGTATCGACTGCACGAATAAATATTACCTAGTTTTTATTGTAACCGAATAACCGCCATGGTGCTATTCATTTGATTTTCGACATTTTGTAATACATAAAGGAATTGCTGAATTGTTTGTCATATGTGTTCCAACATTTGTCTTTTATTCATATCTTATATTCGTTCATTTAGCTGATAGAACGCATTTGAAATGGAAACTAGAGACTAACAAAAACAACAATAATTTGAAATTGTTTTCATTTTCTCATCCCATTTTGTCAACGCACAGGAAATTGACACCATTTCGGTTGAGGGAACCGAAAAGAATTCCAAAAAAAAGATGGTTCTCTTTGAAAATTAGTCCACGACCATTTATCTATTAAATGAATCGAAGATGATTTTCAAACGTTTAAATGATGAGAAAGAATTCGATGTATCAAAATGAATTCAAAACGTATTGAATTTAAAAAAGAATGCTATTCAATGTTGTCCAACGCGATTCACGTGGTGTCCATTAAATTTGCGGATTATCTGGTTTATTGCATTATATTCAAGCTTATATTCTCCACATAGATCGAAAAATTCTGTCGAAGTGTCAAGGTATTGGCAGAAAAATACTCCGATGGAGAGAAATGTAAGTTACCGATTCAAAAAGATCACTTCGTAGACGAGCAAAACAAAGTTGATTATGACAAAAACAATAACTGTTGTATCATATCACCGTCTGTCCGGTATCCAAACTGTATCTAGATGCTAAATATGTTCCCATATTGTTATGGTTATAAAACGATTGTTTCAACATTACTTTGAAACGGAAGCATTTGAAAAATTAATTTATTGATCATTAAAAAAAAATACGAATTATTAACAACCCATACATCTTGTGTGTCATAACATTATTATGTATTTTTCCGACCTTTAATAATAATTCATACCATGAATGAGTCGCACATAAAAATGAAACATTTTTTTATTTGTTCTTTTCCGGAAAAGATTTCGATTCATGTGGTCGGAAACAGGTGAACATTTGAAATGCCACTTTCTTCGAAACTATCGCAAAGGAATTTTTTTGGCATCACGTTGTGATTTGTGTTGAGAAATGGCCCGTTTTCCAATATATTGTATGCGACGACGATTGGCTGCAGTTGAATTTATATTTTTTTAACTTTTATTCACGATATAAAATTTGAATGCACTGAATGAACACACAAGAACATGATGTTTTCTGGCAATTTTCTTGAATGCGTGACTTTATATCCATATTTAACATGTTTTATGTATCGACGGAATGTCATTTGGACGGTGGAAAAAGAATTGTTAAATTCAACAACATTGTGACTACAAAATATTTTCCATTTATCGTTGATGTCAATTTAATGATCAAATTGGTAAGAAATCCAATAAAGAACAATGTTTTTGTATGTGATTTTGTGATATGAATGAACATTTTTTTTTTTGAAATACTTTTACCGTTTTGCGACGGCCAAACGGGTGAATTTTATTCGTCAATTCGTTCGATGAACACGTTCTTATCTGATTGCGAAGCGACAAAAAAGAAAACTCACAATTTATGATTCAACTCTTCACTTATAAGTTTGCAGAGGCCATTTAAGAATGAATCAAATATATAAAATTCCCGATATTTTGAAACTGTCGTGTGTCGATAAAATGACAACAAAGTACGCGTTGGTTAAACTTTACACTGAAATCCACCGAAAAATATATTTCACGATTGACCATTGACCACTATGAGCTTGAGAAGCAAAACTTCGAAAACCGGCCAATTTACACTCACAGCTCAAGTATTTTAGCCATTAGATTCGAACAAAAACTCTTCACTTTTCGTGCTGTAAGCAAAATGCGAAAACAATAGCCCTTTCATTGTAGCAAATTTATCTAATTATTTCTCTCTTTCTCGATATTCAACGTCAACCAAATTGACTGACAATCAACAATAAAAGAGTGATGCATCGCGACCCAAACAAACGGAAAAATGCTTAACACCAAAGATTATCTATTTATCTGTTAATTCACACTTTTGACAACGATTTGGATAACACCGTTTGTTGTTCACAAGTCAAAATATTTTTTAATCAATTCACGAACTCACACACAAAATGCTCACCTCTCGGGTACACATTGTTTCTTTGGATTTGAAGTTATTCGAGCGACGGCATCGATTGTAAACTTGTGAGTTGGCAAACATTTCAGATTTTTTTCTTTTTTTTTTAACATATCCAAGGCGGCAATGAATATTAAACTAGTTTCCGAATTGTTGTTTCTTTTATTTTTCGTCTCGTTTATTTGAATTGGCCGGCACATGGCACTTGTTTAAGGTCTGTTTACTTCCTTTAAACTGTTACAATAAGATTGAATATGTTATCAAACATTAACTGAATCGGAGTTCCGTTTTAACAAGAATTTCAAATGTTTCTTGTTAGACGGCTGGCATACAGAACGAATCAACGGCATAAATATTTTTTTTTTTGTTCTCATTCCTCAAATTCAACACTTTTCATTTTCGTTTGGCTGTTTTCTTACACATTTGTTTCTCTTTCTCATCAACATTTATGACATTGACGAATGACCAGATGATGTAAACAAAGAAAAATCAAATGAAACATGAATAGAATTGAAAAGCCGAAAGTGAATTCAAAATTTGAACAAAAAAAAGGCAACTGTGGTTTTATGATCGTATCATAAAACCCATTGAATTTGATTTGGTCGATGGCTTTTTTCTGTCAAAATCTTTTCGAAACAATTGAAAACTGCATCGCCCAACAAACGAAAATATTTGTATGCGGTCAGTGCTGGTTTGGATTCCAAGCCAGACGATATTTTTTCAGCTTATTGGTGTCGTTTCAAATCGAATTTATCCCGTTGAGCGTAAAATCAAATCGAAGATATTATTTCTACCGACCCATTGTACGTATATCGTACGTGGTGATCAATTCTTTTCTACTGGTAGTCAAAACTGCACTTCTGAGAAAAAGAACAAAATTTTCGTTGGAATTCCGTTTTTTTTTTCATGTTAAAAGTGAATTCCATCATATTCTGTAACATTCGGATATTCTTGATTTTTGAGTGCTACAAGAACTTACTAAATTTCAAACGTTTAAATAACTTCGTATAAAAATTACCAATTTTCGTCGCCAATAATCAAAATGAGGAAAAGAATTCCGTTTCGATAGATATAATTAACTATATACAATTCGATATAAAATATTCATAGCGGAGCCGAGATGTGAAACAGCATACAGCATCATTAAATATTTGGAGAATGAAACAACTGTTAACATTAAAATTGAGTCAGCATCACAATATGAGTTTATTGATCATTTTAATCATATTGGCTTTTATTGTTGACTTAGTAATCGAATTAGTGTTCGCCATTTTTGGTAACGAAAAAAGAGGGATGCAACGAATTGATAAAGGGCCATTGTTTCCTACTTCTGTTTGTCTATTTGACAAAATCAACAATTCTATATGAGTTTTTGGATCGCCATTCTCATTTATTGTTATCCAAATCGTCCCTTTATTGATTCATTGAACATTGAACAGTCTTTCTGGCATTAATACGATTTGGCTAGATTCTCATTATCGTCTTGCCGAAGAGAAGCGATTTTCATTTAAAGACCCTCGTCAAGAGATATTTTCCCAATAAAATGTGTATTTTTTCATTTTATTCTGCGACTCAATCATAAAATGGCCGCCCTCGCAATTTTTTTTTTTTTCGAAACATATACTTACGAGACATTCGTTATTGATTGCAATCTTCATGATTGTACAATGTACAATGTACAGCTGAATATATTCGATTAGAAATTTTTATGATATTCCAGTTTTCCATTTATTCAAGTGGTTTGTCATGTATGGCGTTATTTTATTGAAGTTCTTCGCACTCAAACAATGGCAGCATGTATATTGTATATAAAAATAATAATAATAATAATCTGTTTGATCCAACAATGTGCACGGCAAATGAGAAAAAAAAGAAAAGAAGAACACCAATTTAACTGCGCCATTGATAAGCATTCTAAGATTATTATGAACTAGCAACACATATGCTGTTAAACCAAAATGCACGTTCAGTATGTGCCATAAAAACCAAATTTTTCATTATAAATATCTGTTGACACGCTTTTTTTTCGCTATTCATTTTGGGGTTTTGGGAGAAGTTCATTTCAGCATTGTTTAGCGGTTGGTGGTTCGACAGCGATAACGAACACTTCATGTATCACAAAATGAAGAAAATTATTATTTATTTTTTATTGTTTTTTGTTTTGTTTTGTTTTTGTTTTCAGCCGATCTGTTAAACATTTCATTTCACCCATAGTCAGTTTATGATCATTCGTATCAGCTTATTCGCATTTTTTTTTTCTCCGAGGCCGTTCTCATTATTATGATACATTATCATTTACTGTCACAAAAGCGCCGTCAATAAAAAAGAATCACATTCATTTGTTCACTTTACGTGGCAGAAACTTTGCTATAGAAAAAAGAATTTTCGATTGGAAGAACAAAATGAAATCTTGTTTTATTTCAATTTTTTTAGAAAATATAATTTTCACGTAAACATATTTAATAATTTAAAGATATAATATGATGCACATCAGAATTATAAACCTATTGATTTCGTATAATCATTTACCACGTCTCGAATCATCGAAATAAAGAAAAAAAAACTCGTTTCTGGATTAGATATGTAATTAGTATCAAAAAATTAAAATTTAGCCGATTTGAATGGAATAATATGTTCGATTGAATTAATCAATAAGTGTATTTACAATCAATAATTGTTTAGTTGTTCTAACTTGGACATTGCACAATCTGTGTATTATTTGTGTGATAAATTCGTTGAAACATTTGTTGACAATGAAAGAATCACTTTATTTAACAAAACAGAAAAGAAAACATGCACGAAAGATCCAAGCACCATTACGTGATTGAAGCTTATAAATATGTATGTAGAAAATATAGTTAAAGATAGCGACAGATTTGATAAAATTTGTTCGATTTTTTCCAAAATTTTGTTAATGACTGGTGACTCGATTTTGCAACAGTTTAATTGTCTAAAGGGTAAAAACCCGAAAAAGGCATTGAGTTTCGTTTCGAAAATTTCATAAAGCTTATTGCCAATGACGATTTGTCTGCCATTCGAAAACGGTCCCCCGGTACGATTTCATCCACTGTAATTTGATTGAAATCGTTAAATTTATTGCAAATTGAATATTTTGAAATATTTCAAGAATTTCACCTCTTAACCGATGATTGTGAGCGATATGGATTTTGTAATATCTTGGGATGTGTTTCCATAACTCGAAGAAGTAGATCATCCAAATAGTCTTCCATTTCCTTCATTTTGATCTTTTGCATTTTTACCTCATTTTCAAGATCCTGCGCATGCAAAATTACCTCCTAAAATTGAATTAAATTAATCCGTGTTTATATATACAAAAGACTTTGCTCATCAAGAACATACTTCTCTGGATTTTCCTTCATATTTTTTCAGCAAAGCTGGTGAAATTTCAACTTGTTTGTTGCCAAATTGGATATCGTTTTCGTGTCCGATGATAATCCTTTCAGAGAATTGACGTTGCGACGGAATCGGTGCTTTTCCGTTGATTTCATTGAATGATTCGCTTGGTTTTTCCTTGCGAAAATATTTCAATTTATTGACAAAACGTTTTTCGGATTTTTCTTTTTTCTCTTTAATTGGATGCTCCAGAGGTAGTGTTGCTGAGTTTTCATATTGTTTCGTTGACAAATCTTCGATGAAATTAAGTTTGGTCGACGATAATTTGTCATTTTCAAATGGATTCGTGCTTGGATCTTCAAATGGATTCGTATTTGCTAGTGACTCATTTAATGGTTCATCTGGCAAATCAATTTCACTCTTTTTTGACACATCCCATGAGCGACGTTTGAACGAATCATGCTTTCCATATAATTTAGCCTCCCAATCATCAATTTCATTCGATTGACGTTGAGTTTCGATATTCGGTTTTGGTGGTGTTGGTTCCACCACTTCTTGTTTTGATAGCTCTTGGTCACCAGAGAAATTGTTAACATTTCCATATGATGAGAATGATTGAACTGCAAGTGGTGACGGTGCCTGTTGTATATTGTTTAAGTGAGCACCTTTTGATTTTAAATTTATTGAACTGGCTGAACTTTTGTTCGATAAATTATCAAATGCGAATTCGTCTTCATCTTCACTAATAACACCTGGATCAGCATCACCACGCCCTTGACTTCCCTCGAATCTCCTTTCTTCGAACCGATTATTATTACTTCCAGTCATGCTTAAACTTGAAATACTACTTGATATTGAGTCATTATCTTGAGCTTTGTCTTTTTTCTTTGCGCTGATATGCATTTTCGAACCCATTGACTTAGCGAATTTTTTCAAACTTTTACGCTTTTCGAATGCATTCAAACTCAATAGACTACCACCCAAACCTAATGTCGATGACTTGTTCTTTTCCTTTTTGCTCAAATCTGTCAATGATCCGGCTTTAACTGTGAACGCAACGCGAATCTCTAGTTCACCCCGTTCTTTGTCTTTTTTGTCTTTGCCCGGTTTGCTTTGCAATTTGTACCATCGGGCTCTTGGTCGTTCATATGCATCCATTTCATTTAATGGCAATGTTACTTGACCCAAAAATTCATCCATGCTCAAATTATTCCGGTGGAGACATGTTAAAATTAGTTCGGCACGATTACCCCGTTCTGGAATGGTTCTGAAATGGAAAATTCAAATCGTCATTATTTTTTATTATCGAAAGCCATCCAAACGGAATAAAATCTTACAATTCACATTCCTCACGCCAGTCGATATTCTGTGCGGATTTCTCTTTGATCGATGTTTGAAACTTCTCTTTGCCCAATGCAATTGTAACAAAGCAGTTGTTTGTGCCATTCTTTCCTTTGGTCAATAGATTCCGTGCACTTAAAACTGTAAATAAAATAATCGAAATTTGTCAATATTTTGATAACGAAATACATAGTTAATCATATAGAAAAAAAAACAATATTTTCAGTCACCGTATAAACTAATCATCAATTACACTGCTGAGAATAAAGAAGCGATAAAATGGGCGACAATCTGTTTTCAATAGAAATCATTCGAAATTCATTGAAAACGCTGACTATTCAACGATCGTATTCGTATCTATAAAATATTCATAACGGATCTTTTTAACACCGAAACGCCGCAATAACATTGAAGCAGAACATAATAAACACGATCGAAATTCGAACGAAATGGTGCTGTATCGCATGATCTCTTTTCATTCTACCATACCCAATACCCAACTACATCACACAGCATACATTAACAATCTTCAATTTTCTATAATGAATGAAAGAATCAAAACGTAAAATAGGTCGTCGATTGTTCAATGTACCCGACGAATGTTCTCTTTTGAACAGTATTCGCGAATGGAAATGGCCCATTTCAATCACAAATGTACATCAATTTTTAAATAATTTTGCTTTTTTGCTCTTTTGCTCCGGTTATTGTTGATGTACTTGATGTATGTTATTTGTCGTTTCCTCCTTTCTTTTTCCAACTATTTTCGTGTACTTTTAATGCTTAATTGTTTCAAGCATTGTTTGCTTAATTACTCATCATGAATGAATGAGAAAAATGTGTATATTACCTGTAACTTGTATGTGCGTCGGGCTCCACATTTTATAATTTTCCCGTGATTGTTGTTCGTCGCTTTAACAAAAACAATAATAATAACTGAACAATCACTCTCCAAAATGAAAATAATTTCGTTTTATCGTAAAAATTTGCCACTTCAATTCCCCTTTTGATTGAATTAAAATGAGACTGACACTTTTGAATGAAACATTTACGTCAATTACAAACACAATTGAACAAATCACATGCAAATATTAAATAGTCAATTTTTTCTTTTTTTTTCAAAATGTTAATCATAGGGTCAGGGCAAGCGAACTGATTCGATTAATTTTAACTTTTCATAATTTATACATTTGATCTGATGCGGCTGACTAATGTATCTGTAAATGAATAGAAGAAAAAAGAATCCAATCGGAACGAAATGACAATTAGAAAATGGGACATGATACAAAATGATCATGTCATAACAACAATAAAAAACAAAACACACAGATTGAATCACATTGACAAATGGAATAAAATGTTTAACAAAATGAAATATATAAGTATTTGGTATATCAAATCACATTTAATTAAAGAATAAATCGATGATGATGCTGATGACACAATGAATAACAAAACAAATTGCTCAGAATCAACCAAATAATAGAACTAATTTAATTTGATATAGAAAAATATTCAAGAAATTTCCAATAGGCAAATGATGAAATATCTGTAAACTACTTTAAATTTAAAATAAAAAAGAAAAAATGTTAAATGAACAAAACGCAAAACGAAGAATTCTAGAAATGAACGAAAGAAAGAAAAAATCACAACATACAAAATCGAATATTGGTCAACTTTCGACTTTCAGCTCACAAATTCTCGAACGAATGAAATGCCAAAAGCAAAACAATAAATTTGACGATGTGTAGCTGCCATGAAAGGCTTTGCAATGGGAATTTGTTGATTTCATTGATGTATTGTGTTTGAACGATCATTGATTGTATTGGTTGTTATGGTACGAGATTCGAATTCTACACAAATGTAAACAAATTACTCATTGCATATGGCAATCAAATAGACACTAAAAACATTAATTTATTTCACTCAAATGTGGAATTTTACCTATTTTTTGCTGAAAATTTGAAGCCATCAAAAGATCGCCTACAGAAGAATTTCCGATGTTTGAGTAAAAGTTCACCCACACCTCAGATTCCATTGCAAACCAAATAATATTCAGTTCTCCACATGAATTGTTGAAATACAGCCCTGCATCATTTTTGTTCGTGACAGTTCAAGCATTTTGACAGGTCCAAATTCTTTATGCGATTCGAATTGGTTGTGGTTTGGATTGAAACTATCGTTTAATTCAATTGATCAGCAAATGTTTTTCAAAAATAAATAAACAGCAATCAAAATGGCTTCAAATCGGATGGAATACAATCGTGATGAGTGGGAAAAGATGCAAATATCGTGCGTAAAAGCGATATTGCACCACGTTACGAAAAAAACCCAGATTAAAAGTGCCGAAATAACAAAACTGTGTCTGCACAATGACAACAAATTGTTCGGCCGAATTTGGCCGGACGTTGTCGATATAATGTCAAACGTAAGTTTTTTTTTCTTTCACGAAAAACAATTGAATTCTTCTCGAGTGAAAAAAAAAAAATAAATAAAAAATTCTTCTTTCAGATTTATGGTATTCAAGTGAATGAAATGAAGGATGAACGCTCAAATAAATTCTATTTTTGTACATCTGAATTGAAGATTTCTTCAATTTTGGGTCGAACTGTTGCACAACGATGTGAATTACGTTTATTATTTCTGATTTTGGCGTACATATTCATGAAAGGCGGCACCGTTCAAGAAAGTACATTGTGGTCATTTTTGGAACGGCTTCATATCAAGCCCGAACGACACGATTTTTTTGCTGATGTGAAAAAAGCCATCAATGAAACGTTCTTAAAGCAAATGTACTTAAAACGAACAAAGATCGAAATGGATACTGGAGAAAAAGATGATAAGTACGCTGAAAAATAATAGTTTATTTGTTTAATGTTTGATATAAAAGCTTAAATGTTTTGTTTTCTACAGATTTCAGTTCGCTTGGGGCATTCGTTCGGAAATGGAATTCGAGAAGAGGGACATTTTGCAATCGGTTGCCGATGTAAGTATTACAATCTTGATTCATGATTTGTATTTATATTATTCGTATCGTATTTCGTTGCTGTTTAGATCATGAAAAAGCCAATCGAATTCTTCACAAAGCAATACAAAGAGGTGCTCTCCCAAGATGGAGAAGATGAAGAAGATGAAGAGATGGATGTAGATGATGATGATTGATGAATCAGCCCGAGTCCATGTCTAACCATGCTACAACACCTGCTATTCATCACTTTACCATTAAAATTCTTTTTTTCTTTTTTTTTTTCATGTTATCATCAGTTGATCAACAAGTTCTACATGCTTTGTTATCAATTAAACTTACTTATTAAGTAGTGGCTAACAAGCAATGCTCATGAACCATAAAGCATAGAATTCAATAAAATTGTTATAGTATTTAAAATTTCGATGCCAAACCATTTTAAATGTTAAAAAAATACATCTCCTATCAATTTGGAGGCTAAAGAAGAAAAAAAAAATTTTTGAAAAAAAATTGCGAAAAAAATGGTAAGGGAGAAAAAATGAAATTTGAAAGATTTATTACATTATTTCGGTGACACCGAACTTACCAATTAATGTCTTCCTTTGATAGGTCCTCCTTCTGACACATGATTCAGATTTCAGATTAATAAAGAATATATTGATTCGTTTAATTTCTTTTTATTTGTTTTTTTTTCTTCTCACTTTTCGAAATTTTTTACTTATTGACAAGCAACAATACTGACTATTCATTGGGAACATGTGCATTTTCCAAAAATGTTCGAATCATTTGCATTCATTTTTAGCTCCTTAATAATTTCTTGTTTTTATTCACTTATATTTCAATTGATAGATTTTTATAAAAAAAATTCTTGTTTTGTTTCATCTCATCCGTGAGTGTATAAAGTTCGGTTTAAAAAAATAAATGTTTACACGTAAATCGTACATTCGGTTCCTTTTTTTTTTGTATTGATTCGGTTTGTAGTTGGCTTCAAAATAAAATTGAATTCCGAACGAATCTTGAGCTTCAGGATTCTAAGCTTGCCAATTTTGAGCTTGGAGAACGTTTTAGTTGATTTTTATTTTGGAGCTCGATTGGTTGATTTCAATATATTTTACAAATTGTGTATTTTGCATTTCATCATTCTCAATTAATAATCATCCGTATTCGATACAATAAAATTAAAAATAATCCTTAATATATGTTCAATATTCAATATAATAATAATAAAATGTCATTACATTAGAATTTTTCGAACTGAGTTAGAATGAGAATTGTACGCAATTCATTTACGCAATTCATTTACGCAATTCATTTAGAGACTGAAAAATGTATAGAAAAGAATCAATGAGTTTGGTCAAAAGAATAAAATAAAAGAAAATTCATTCAATTGATAGAAATATTCTGGTTGTGAAAAGTCACACAATGATTGGATTGTCGTCAGTTGATAGTTGAACAAAATACATATGAAGAAATATAGCTCTTCTGTAATATTTGGTTGAATTTGACAGTTTGATGGCAGAATGAATTTTGTTTAATTCATTAATTGAAAAATGATGAATAATAACCAAACTATTATGATAATGAGAGAATTGCAATTCTGTCTTCCATAAATTATAAATGAAAAATTTCAAGATCTCAACCATAAAAGCAAGATTTGAATACCAAACAAGAACATTAATCATTTCGTACCATTAATAAGTTTACAAAAAGAATATAAGAAAAATTCAAAGGAAAATTTATTGATTTTAACGTAAAAGGTCTACACACGCCATAAGGTCTACATTTTTCTGCTGCATGGCAGTTTTTGGTTCTGATTTCATATTGTTTTTCTTTTATTGCGCAGAATGCTTGATGGCCTACCATTTTTATTTGTTCTGAATCCATCGGTTAGGCGAAATTTCATGGCATTGAAGATCCAACATGAGCCAATTCATTTACACTTCGAAATATGAAATAGAATTTCATTTTGCATTCAAATAATAATAGACAAATTGCAACAAAATGAATTTCAAATAAAAAATAATTTCTAATAATGTGTATCAATGATAATGCCTATCAAATGTTTGTACAAACATTTATTCTCAATTTAAATATCGAAAATATATTGAATTCTTAAGCGGTTGCCATCCTTGAAAATTTTGCACACGCTTTACCAATTTCATATGTGCATTTCGTATTGTATTTTGATTTTTTTTCAAATTCATTCTTTGTCAGGCCTAAGCATTTTTATATATAAAATAATGTGTGATTTTGTTTGTATTGTTATTGTGTATATGAACATATACAATATACAAATGGGTATAAAAAATCGTTTCGAAATTCGTCATTTTATGTCATCTTTTAGTCGTTAGTTTATTTGGTTTTCTTTTATTTTCAAAATCTATTTTTGCATGATGATGATTTTTCGATTTTTATTGGAGATTTGCGTCAAATGAAGTTGGAAAGTTCCAGAGAAATGAATAATAAAGTGGATTTATGTTCACGGTCAGCACGCATTCATTCAATGGCGATTCGTAAATCAAAATCTTTAGTAAGTCAAATATAAAGAGCAAGGTGTAAGCTAATTCTCGAATCGTTAATCGTTAATTTAACATAATAATGCAATGCAGTCGTTTTTCCTTCTTAAAAAAAAAAAATAAAATAAAATAAATGCCAAATATAATTGGCATCATTTTGATTTGAAAAAGAAATTAAAAGGCGAAAAATATAAAAATCATTCTTCAATTCCGTTTTATGTGTGGATTTTTCAATTTTCTTCATGTCGAAAACATGCAGTTGTTTACTTCAGGAATGAACTATATATTAGTTTGTGGATGAGTGTTAGTGTATGTTTGTGATATATATGTATAATATATATGAAATACAATTTGGAGTAATAATATGTAAGAATATAATGATTTTTTTGTTGTAAATTTTAATGAGAGAGAGAGAGAGAGAGAGAGAGAGAGAGAGAGAAAGAAAAAACGTAACAAAAAGTAGTGTATTATAATGATTTTTTTGTTGTAAATTTTAATGAGAGAGAGAGAGAGAGAGAGAGAGAGAGAGAGAGAGAAAAAAACGTTACAAAAAGTGTGATTATAATTCGGTCAAACTCATCAATAGAAGTCAGAAGTCAGTTTTCCCCAATTACATATTTGGTGGCATTACATTTTACATCAAAATATATATGTTTATCAAAGTTATATATTAGCCATTTTTAGTATTTAATTTTTTTTTATTTTTTTTTAACATTGTCGTTTTGTTGCATGTAATGCATTCCACATTCCACATGCCACACTAACGCAATTAACTATCCCTAAAATAGTTTCTCTCATCTAAATTTGTTCCGATCGAATTGGTTCAGGCATTTTTCATTTCCCCCTCTACAAGAACTTCGTTCGTGCTATGCTCATATACTAAGCAAATATCATATGTATTAAATTGAATGCGAATGAAACATTTCTCATTTTTCTTCATCATTTTCTTACAAATAATTTGATTAATATTTTTGTTTTTTTTTCACGTTGAAATCTCGAATTAAATGCTAATCGAATATATATGAAATTTGTAATCATTGTAAAAACTATTTCGTCGTTAGAATAATTATTGCATGCCTCGCAAATTGAGACATTCTCAATATTTATGGTTCTACACAGTTTAAGGTTTTTTTTTTCTTTTGCTTTCATTCATTTCGTTTTTTTTTTGTTCAGTATGAGATGGTTGCGTTTCCTCAAATCTTTGAATTTGCAGATGTTTCGTTCTGCTTCAAAACATTTCACTGATTTTGTTTATAATAATAATAATAATACATAATTTTCAATTGGCAATTCAGTGCTGCGGGGGCCTACTACTGATTGTGGATACATGCTTCAAACGATGTGCATTTTTGCGCCACCATGTGAATTGCAATTGACATGAAATGTTTACGGTTTTCAATATATAATATAACAAAATGTTTGCTTCCATCAAATTTTTCTTCTTTTTTTTTTTGATGTACAATGTGAAAAATAAACAATTGATCGAAATTTATGTTGACCATTTTATCTGAAGGTAAATGAATGTTTGCATTTTAAAATCATTTGCTCATTTGTGTTTGAATGGCCGAGTTCTAAAATGGCCGAGTCCTAAAATGGCCTAATTACATTTTTATTTACGGATTTTAAAATCAAAAGTAGAAACACGATTACGTTTTAAATCGGAAATTTATCCGGGGCAGCAGTGTAAAACTTTGTTAATCACTACCTGAAATGAACATTTTTATTTACAATGAATGAAATAAAACGCATAATAATTATCTCTTCAACGGGCAATTTCGTTTAGTGCTATTTATATTCGAACCACTGAAATGTGTGTCTCATACACGACCAAAATTTGGTGAACGTGATGGATGGCCGATATGTTGCATTTTTTCCATTTCGTTGAGAAATTGAAACGTAAATGGTTCAGTGGTTGATTGGATGAACTTTTTATAGATACATTGCATCGATGATGTTAATAGTGATGTTGATGTTTATGTATTTTAAGTGTTCTGAAGAAGAAATCACACCCGGCAATCAATATCCTTGATTGTTTCACCAATATCATTCAAACTTCTTTGGAAATGAATAAATGCTATTGCTGTTGTTGTTGATGCGACTGCTGTGAGGGATGAAAAATTTAAAAAGAATATTATAAGTAAAATCATTGAATGTACACGTGCATATTTCATGCTACTGCTCTTGTCATGATAGGTGCTTGCCTTGCACTATTTGAGCTTGATTATCGAGAAATTCGCTCGACCAGCACAATGATTTGCAATAAATACAAGTGCAAACGAATTGTGAATTGTAAAACACAACACCAAATTCGGTGATTGTTTATTTCGAGTCAATAAAATGCATGATTGGCAAATGATCGGCGTGCATGATTGGCGATTAGACCTTACCTGATGCTGTTGTTGTTGTTGCTGCTGCTGCTGCTGCTGATGCTGCTGCTGATTGGAATTACACAAAACACTATACACAGAATCGACTTTACTCAATTTTTCAAACAATGGTATCAAATCCAGTAGCTCTGAATCGGTGACATCATCAAACCATGATTTAACGGGCACTGCATTATCCGGATGAAATATGTAGCTAGCCGGTGAATTATCAACGATAACAATTCGCTGTAAATCTCGGCCTAATTTATTTAAATCTTTGACATAATTGCCACGATGATAGACACATGATTCACGAAATAATCTTGCTCGAAATACATTACACTTATCAAGCAAATCGGCAACTGGATCCGCATATGTTGCCAATGATGCTGTAAATAGAACACATTCGTATAATTCGCCCATTTTTTGTAAAAATACATCCACATGGGGCCGTTTTAATACATATACTTGATGCACAGTGCCATCTATTTCAACAGGCACAATGAAATCAGCATTGGCTATTGGCTTGAAACTACTATGCACAAGCGTTTCATCTAAATCAATGACCATGCACTTTTTATGCATATCCGAATGTCGAACTTGAGGCAATAAATGTTTTTGGGGTCGTTGCAATGGTGGCGGTGTTGTTGTACCATCAATTGGTGTACCATTTTGGTTGGATTTGGTTGCATTTCGATGCCAACAACAGAATAATGTTCGAAAAAAACCACGTTTTTGTGGTTTTAATATATCTATTTCGATAATATCCTCCTTATCTGTTGAATGGGCATTCAATTGTTCATCATCACGTGAAACCTGCGTTATAATAGACGTTGCGTCCATTGAATAAGCTCAATTAATTTATAGATAGCCGTTACGAATGAAATGGAGTGAAAATAAAATTAACAAACGATCGTATGAGCTAAATTGAATGCTCAATCGAATGCACAAAAGAACAAACGATGGATCGTTGATCTTGTTGTTGTTGTTGTTGTTTTTTGATTTGCTCGAGTTTATTCGTCCGTTGCTGATGCTTTCAAAATGAATACTATTCGGTCAGTACCTCGTCCTGTTTCTTTTGTTTTGTTTGAGCGCTTTTGGATTTTTTCCTTGTACATCAATGACAACATGCGATAGAGTCACTTTTTCCTTTCTTCTAATTTTGCACATTTGTCATCCATGTGTTTTGATTTAATTGCATAAACTGAGCGCTAATGGTCGCTTCGGTAATGATTTTTCGGTTGTGTTCACTTTTTATTTTGGTCAGGCACAAAAAAGCTGATAGATTTCTAAATACAAAAGAATCATTTGAATCAATGAAAAACACAACAGTTTATAATTTTGAAAACGATGGACAAAATTGACGCAACACAAAAATTTCACAAAATGCACGAAAATAATATTAATAATAATAATAATAATAAAAAAATTAATTGTATTGAATATGACCTTTAACACTACCGAAACTCGACCATTCGCACTATACACATTCGATCAAATTCACTGGCTCAATTCGTCTTTTATTAGACGTATGTCGTCGATGATATTGTTCACCGTTCATATGTGTTTGATTTTTCGTTTTTTTTTCTTTTTTCTTCGCGACGTTTTGGCTACGCTTTTAATTCACTCTGTGTGTTTCATATTAATGATCATTGAATTGCAAATGAATTAGAATGGTTTCGTCTTGTATTTTTTCTTTTTTTTCTTCTTCTTCTTCTTATGGTTCAGTTGTCCATTTAATATTTTTCCTAAATACAGTTTAATTCAACTCAACTCAATGCTGTCATTTGTCGAACATTCATCGTAATTGTTTTTTTCGTTCTGAATTTAGTTTTTTTATTCGAAAGTTCGTTTGTTTTTCGTTGCCTTTTTCGGTCGATCGTTTCTTTCTCTTTCCGACTCTTTATCTTTTGCACTGTGTATTTGTGTATATCGTTTTCACCAAAAAAAAAAGCAAGCAATAAAGACAATCAGATGATGACTAAACCACTTCGATAATAATAATAATAATAATAATGAATTCCAATCGAGTTGCCTATTGACTGCTCTCATAAAATACACTGTACAGTTCAAATGAGTTTTGATCGACTCGAATTTCACTATGTTATACATTCAATATACAGCCAACCGTGCATTGCTTCTTTCGTATTTTGTCTCATTTAATGTTTTGATGATTTGTTCTAATTCCAGTTTTTGTATTGATGCTGAAATCAAAGTATGTATTCATGTTTATCAGCTTGATTGGTGGTTTCGCGCAACTAATTTCACATACATCTCTTCTTTTTCTTCCTCTTCTTTTCTTCTTTTTCGTCTTATTTCAATTTTTTTTTTTATTTTCTATTCGTTTTCTTCGTCGTCGTCGTCGTCTCCTCACTGTTCACTGCTCACTTAATGTATTTAAAAATATATTCTCAATTCTCAATTCAACGGTTTCGTAAGTTTATTTCTGTTAATAATATTATCGTTCATTTGTTCGTTTGTTGAATATTGATGTACAATGTTCACACACACGCTCACACTCACGCACTCATACACATTTCAATGAATGTACACAAATACACGATTGTGATGCTAAATTTATGATTTGAGTGGAAATATATATACAGTGAATCCAATTGTGCACTATTTATTATTTTTTATTTTTTATTTTTGACTTCTTTTTCGCTTTTTTCTCTTGCAATTTAGAAATCAATACACACAATACACAATTGAATTTTCGACTCGTTTGTTTTAATTTACGTAAATTGTTTTCAGATGACTTGGTGTATTGCTTTGTTTTGCTTTGACCGTCAAACTCCAGAATCAGAAAAATGCTCTTTGCTCACAATTCCATGAAACCCCGAATGAATGGATGAAATGAAAAATTTTGATTTTTTGCTTCTTTTTGCTTATGCATTTTTTTTTTTTGATATGAACGATATTAGAATTTCACTTTCGATCGACAAATTTAGCTTTGAAATCACTTTTCAACGTTTGAACTCAAAAATTTCAACAGAGATACAGGAGAAATAAAGGAAAAGCAAAAAAATTTTGTTATATATCTCGGCCGCTGTCAACTTGCCAATAATAGGTCTGGGCGGTGGGTACTACGTTATTCATAGTATTATAACACTTTATTGCTCATTCAGTTCCCAACAACAAATTCACACCGCAAATTATAAAATAAAGTGTTGTACATAATATTGGCTTGGGCGCTTTTGAGACAGATGGCGCTCAAAACTCTTCTAAAGCATTCAATTCATACAAAAAATGTAAACAAGATTATATTTTTATGGATGGATGCAAAATGGCAACATTGGATTCAATCAAATTACAGAATCTGGATTCGAATTTGTATAAAATGAATGAATTTTCCGGCTGAGCTCGGCACCAATTTTCCGCGACGAAGTGAGTGGTCCGCCTGATCTTCGAATTTGAATGTCAGCCAATAATAATGGTCCATTCAAATCGGTTAATTGATATGCCTGGAATTAATGCTCCGGTTTTGAACAATCGTTTGATAAAATTAGATTTTCCGGATTTTTATTATTACCTGCATAAGACTGTTACAAGTTGGGTATGCTGCAACGATTGCCTCGGCTGTATCTAACGTTACTTGTGGGAATTTACACAATGAAGTTTTCCATAAATTGAATAGGCCAATATTGCCCTTGACTTGAACACAGTCTTTATTATCGTTTGCTAAGTAAAAATTTTGTTCGTTCATCTTTTCATCACGATCTTTTCTGAAAATGTACAAAATCAAGACTATTTTAATATCTCAGTATATAAAAGAGACTGTTATTATGTTCGTTACTTGTATGGCTTTTCGGCGATACTTTTGCTGAATTGTTGAAAAGTTTGTGCAATGTCTTCTGCCGTATCTAAAAGTCTTGAACAAACTCCTTCCATTATTTGAATTTCGGTTAATGCTGTTTCGAATGCCATTCGACCGACATTTCCCTTATTCGAGCGACAAAATTCTTTCAATCCAAAAATTAGCAAAGTTAATTGCTTAGTCGGGAATATGCCTTTAATATATTCAATGCGATTTTTCAAATCATTTTTTGCTACAAGAGAATTTAATTCACTCGACATCATCACATGCAATAATATATCTTCATCCATATATTTGTCTTTTAAATGAACCTGGAAAAAAGTGAAAAGTTTCATACAGTTGAATTATTTCAATTATTCGAGCTGTTGATCAAATTTTTTTTTCTTTGGAATTTACTTCGTTATTTGTTGATGTCAATGTTTGTTGGACTGAACGTCTCCAGTATATTGTTCTGGGGACGAGAAGTTGTTCTAATTTATAATTGATGGTTGCAATCGCCAGAATTCTCGATCCAACTGGCTCTTTTGTGAGCTCTTCATCTATAATCGCTTGAACATACTAAAACCAAATATAATTGCTAAACAATGTATTTTGGCTAAATTTCAACAAATCCAAATTACCTTTAAACATTCTCCGGGTTTTTTACGCTTTTCTGCTTCAATGATCGCTTTTCGTTCAAAACGATCCAGATCTTTATCAGTTTTCCTGTCCATTGATCAAAAAATAATGATAAACCACAAACAATGGAATGAAATAAACGTGCAGCGGTTTGTTTATGTTTTTTTGGATTTGACAGAAATTGAAGGCGAACGCAATGCGCCATCTATAATGAAATATAAACAGAATGAGACACAAAATTCACCATTATATTTCTCTAGATTGATTCAAATGAAATAAAATATGAACGATTTTATGATCGTAATGTTTTGTCTAAACATCATTTCGCTATGCTCATTGATCTTGTATGACGACTTCAAATGAATTTATTTCCGAAAGTGTCCTTGACTTTGCGGAACAAGTTGCTATTGTTTTAATTTTATATACACAATATACAATTCATCCGCTGCCATTGTTCTACTGGTCAAATGGGTATAAATAGTTGAGCGACATATTTGCAATTGCCTAAATTATATCTCATTCGAAAGCAAATCGTAGAAGTTATAAATCACATCAACATAATGAATGTGATTATTGCGTCATCGATTTCAGTTATTTTATTTGTTGTGTTTATTGATAGTGCACCGTCTTATATAAAGAATTTTTCAAATTATTCTGATTTTCAGTGTTTATGTTCTTCAATGTGTGATTCCGGGGAAGACAATTCTGAATGTATTGAATGCCTGACCCAGTGTGACACTCTGAACAATTCAACGAAATCGAGATCGATGACAATGGAGCAAAAAGAATGGAGTGAGAATTATAGGAGAAGACACTCAAGAGATACATCGAACGCTACATTTTTTACTTCGTTGAATGAAACGATTCATGGAGTTATTGAAGCTTCTTCGGAAAGTATTTGCAGCAAAATGTCCAAAATCAGTCCTTCACAACTCGGATGCGGCTCTGGTCTACTTATTGGTGCTGGAATTGGAAATGTGGTTCCAATTTTGGGTTCAGTTATCGGAGGAACCATCGGTACAGCTATCGGATGTACGGCTGGAAAAATTGTTGAAAAAAAGTTTTGTGAGCTAATTTCTTAAAATCTTAATCAGAAGGAAAATAAATTCCTAACAATCCAAGGAGAAATAAAAAAAAAGAACAAAATAAATTAAATCCCATTCCAGTCGAACAAAAGAGCTTTTTGAATAACACTTGCCAGCGCTGCAACAAAGTCTCGTTCATATGATATGTATAAGAGATTCGAGTTGAACATTGAATATGTACCTACCATATACACTCAGCTCGCACCATACACGTATATCATGTGTGAACGTAGTCTACCTGCATACCGCTATCTGAGCATTAAACATTAAATGCAAAGCTGAAAAGTCTCACCTAATGCTAAATTAATGAAGTTTCGTTGCAATTTCGGTGAATTTAATAATCTACTAACCTCCGATGATTTTACATAGCACTGCAATGATATCTCCATTCGAATAATATCGGAGAAGAAAAAGAAAAGAGGGGGAATAATTGATGCAAAATGGAATGAAAGTCTTCAAGATTTGTTTCTGTACTTGTTAACAATATATTTCTTTTTTATTTGTATTTCGAATACTTACGTATTCTCTCCTAAATAAATACAGAATCTCACTTCACCAATGAAGTGTCCATTCCAAATACATATCAAATGATGGAGAAACAAAAAAAAATGAACATTTTGCTTATTATTATAATTATTAAGATGATAATCCGCTGTTGTTTTGTATATTTGAATAATCATTGCATCGCAATACAAAACTGAGTGGAGTGCGAACGAATTTTTGGAGCCCATGCATTTCGTTTATGATCCGACAATGATGTTGTTGATTGGAATATGGATGAGTTTCACAAAGAATCCAATGAATCCCATAATACAGAAACCGATAGCTGTGGCAATAGCAATTTTTTGGAATTCACGACGATCTGGCTTTGTGCATCGTTTTACTAAACGGATTGAATCCTTGGCAAACAGACGGCCTGGTTCACAGAATTTAACAACTTGATCCATTTTATTTGGTGTTTTTTTTTTTTGATTTGTGAAATCTCTGAAATCGTAAGAGCAACGAAACCACAATGAGTAAATTATCAAAGTTTTCAAATAAAAATTCTTTTTTTTTCTTTGATCAAGCACTATTTCAAAAATGGACTGTATAATTATTTAACTTAATTCACTTGAATTTAATAAAATTTAATAGAAAAAATACAAATTTGAAAAAAAATATATAAGGAAATCTTACCTCTAACAAGTGAATCAGAGAACAGCTAAATGCGTTTTAAGCGAAGACTTTCAATCTGAATTAACTTTCGACGTGACAATTGTTCCACGTAGCGTTGGCATCACTTCGTTCGCGATGACGTTCAATAATTCGGTGTTGACCAATGAAAATGTCATTCGACAGCGGCGAATTCGAAGAAAAACTGCGCTGCAAAAATGTGCCGTATGTCAATAATAACAATAATAATAATAATAAAATTGTGTGTGTGTGTTTGAAGCAGGCCCAAAATTGCATTTTTCAAAGAAAATCGAACAATTAAAATTTGTGTAACCGAACACAATTTTCAATTAATTTCACATCTCGAATGGAAAATATCGAAACAATGGACGTTATCGATCTATGTGAAGATGAATCAATTGGAAAGCCGCAATTGCCGCCTAAATCGAAAACTGATGAACAAATACCACGAGTACCACCGATCCGTGTAGTAAATTTGGCAAGTTTGCAGAAAATTAAAGTTGTCAATCCAACACAAATTCCATCAACAAGCAGAAGAAAAACTGCACTCCAATTAAAACCGAATACGGACGCAAATGTGGAATTCATTGAACCGGTTACAACTAAAATGAATGCACCGAGCACAAGCAATGTGAAACGCATGAATTCATTCAAAGGAACACAACCGACTTCGGTCCAAATGCAAAGTACAACCAAACCAAAAGTCCAACGTCCAAATGCGGAGCTTATCAAACGAGTTGCATTTTTAAGAGTTTGTGCCGAATATATGCTGAAAGATTAGGTATTAAGAATGTTCCAATAAATGAGACACAAACACTTCAATCGCTAAGAGCTCAATATTTTCAAAACAAAGGGAAATAAATTTCTTTTTAAGAACATATAATGTAAATTTTTTTTTGATTGTAAATGTATAAAAAAATGTAGGATTCAGTATTACGGTCGATATTGTATGAATTGTAAATATTTCAAAATAAAGAAAGCAATCTTTTGTTCCTTTTTAATAAAAGAGGAGAAACGATTGTCCCTTATCACTCACATTTCTGTTTTTAATTAAATATTACATTCAGAACAGTTCTTGCGATATGTAACACATCAATTGCTGAAAATAATATCGAATGGAAACTTGTTATCACATATCACATACCAGTGCAATAAACATATCGATACGGTGTTGAGTCCAAATTGGGTTTATTGAACCCGATGTTTCCAGTTTGTGCAATGCACACGCATAACCACACCATGATTGAATTGCCTTGCATTGAACAGTGTGACCGTATTTTGTGTGTGTTTTATATCGGTCGTATTGTGTCTCGTGTTCAATAGCATGTTGCCAGTGGTCAATGTAAACTTTGGACAGTACAATGAAATGATGCGCACATACATATATTAGGTATAGTATTTTGTTATATATAGAAATTCACCGTTATTTCGCACATTCCAGTGGAACAAGTTTAGGAGAATTATCATTATCGATGATAGAAATAAGAAATAAGAAGAAATAGTGAAGAAGAAACGAAACGAAACGAAACGATATCAGTTCAAGATGAGAGATTAAAGTTTGTTTTCCTTTCGAAATCATTTTTTTTTTTAATTTCACAATTTTCAAGAAATTTCATTGGATAATAGCTTACAATTACACAGTAGTAGTCTATGAATACATATAGCTCTGGGTGCATCCGTTTATGAATGGCTCGAGAGCTGAGAGCCGAACAACAGCTACTATTTTAGTAAATATAATTTTTTTTATTGATACAAAAAAAAAGAAGTTGTAATAAATTAATTTGTTTTTCTATTGACACATAAGTTTTTTTTTTTAAATATGTTTGGAAAAATGTTGTAAATTTAAATGTGATTTATAAATTTTATGTTGTGGCATAGTCGGCGGGAACAAATTGACAGACACCATAGCTATCACGACGACGATCTGGCCCACATTGCTCTTCTGCGCCCAATAATGATAATTCCCATTGTGAATTCGCTAGTTCGGCATCCGTTTTCGTTGTTCTATGACCTGCTAGAGCCAAACGATCAATATTACCTACATTTAAACTGTTGACAGAATTTTTCGAATCAGTTAAATCGATCGTTTCAGAATTCGAATTGGCATTCAATAATAATTTTGCCGATCCATTTGGAATATTAACATCTTTATCATAATCGCTATTTACAATTTGTACACTATGCTTGCGGCTAAAATAATTGTTATAATTTCGTTTCGATGCAGATTCATCCACTTGGGTTAGATCGTTGTGGGAATTTTTTGATGTTAGTAAAACGGGATTGAAATCATTAAATTGAGGAATGCCGTAACCATCGATTGTTGTTAAAGATTTTCTCAAGCGTGAAGTTGAAATAACTTCCAAAGTAGTTGGCTGAGTTAGATGTTTACCTTTGACTGTTGACACAAATATTGGCGTTGCATTTGAGTCAATTGACGATGGTTCAGCTATGTTATCAATGTTTGAGTTCATTTGTAATGGAACGTCGGCAATACTTGCGGTTTTGCTATTTAATGATCGCTCTTCTCCGATCGATCCGAATGCAGACGGTTGAAGGATTTCATCACTTGAAATATCAACATGATATGGAGTACGTCCTTCGATAAATTCACCAACAGCTTGACTATTTGTGGCTGGGACGGCTTCTGACTGATTCAAATAATCGAGTCGATTTTTCTGGGTCGGTTTTCTTGCAACTGCTGATGAGCCAGGCACGTATTTTTTGTAATGATTTTTGCCATGATGATTACGTTTTCCGTGGTGTGGTCGTTGATTTGAACGTTTCAATAGATCAAGCAATGAATTACCAGTCGATGGAACAACTAAAATTACGAAATTTTCAAGATCAGCTCGAATATTATATTTTCCATCTTGTCGCTGATCATAAAGAAATTGGCGCCGTGGTGGTGAAGAATCATTTGATGGAATCGATTCGAATATGGGACTTGATGAGCCAGACGATTCTGGTTTTGTTTGTTCAGTTGGTTTAACTTCATTTGTTGGCTTTGGATCAACAGCCGAATCAATTGGATTCGAATTGTTCGCAGGTTTGTTACTTGGTGACTCAATCGCCTCTAAAACATATGATTCAGGCTTTGTTTGTTCGAAGAGTGATGCCAATTCAGGCAGTTTAGTTGAATTATTTTCATTTGGTGATGTTGTTGGCAGAGCTGTTGTTGTTATTGTTAATATAAGACAACAGACAAATACAATTCCTTTTAATGACCACATTGTGGAAACTGTTTGCAAAATCCGAAGTTCAACAAATTTAAAATTCCAAATGCTGCAACACGATTCACAATACACTTCTTCACTCGGTCAAGTTCAAACTGTGACTGAATGTACGCTTGCCGATCGTATATATCTCAACAGTTTTCAGCCATCGAATCTTTTGGGTGAACGCAATCGAAGGCATCTTATGAATTCGAAAGCAGCTCATACATAAACAACGAACAGCATTAATAAAATGAAAATAGCAAGCGAATTGCCGTAAACAGATAGAGAAGAAATCGAACACATTTGTGTACAGGTTTGTGTTGGACGATTGACTATTCTGTTTACTGTTTACTGTTCGTTGTCTGCTTTTGAGCTCAAATAACGTACATGCAATACATTTGCTAATTGCGTCTCATGCAATATTTTCAAAGTTTTGATTTGATATTCTTTTATATTTTCGTTTGTTTGTATTCGAAATAATTTCAAGATCTTCTGTTGCCTCGTTTTCTTTTTACCAACCAAACCATGATAATTTGATGATTATTTGTGGTTATTACTTCTATTGCTAAGAGCATTCGTCCAATTTCTCACGTTCATCTCCCTACAATTTTTAGCGACGACAGAGATCGATTTAGATTAGGGAAGTTATTATTAGTATTTTAATTCTTTTAAATTATTATCGTCATATTATTGAAATGAAAAGAATGAAATGAACGCTTTGAACGGGGAAAGAAACTTGAGTCTTTGCAACAACCGTTAGACAGTTCAAACCTTTCACAAATGGCAAGAGAAAGGCAGATGCGACCAAGTTCCAATGGTGATACGTTTTATCCGAAAAAGAATATAGAATTTCATGGCGAATGAAAACATGCAAGCTTTAGATTTTGCTGAATCTTTTAGTGTGTACTGTGCACAGAAATATTTATCTCGAACACCGAACACGGAAATTATTAAACCGAATTTATTATCGTATTTGAATTGTGTTAAACAATTATTATTGGACTAAATGGAAATGATAGTAAGATTATATATTCATATGCTTCATGCATGAATACTAAGCCGCACAGAAAATGACTTTGTTCTAGCATGGAGTTTGTTTA
>GL502489.1:20159-39493 GCA_000149185.1 Mayetiola destructor
CGTGAAAACCCTAATGCGCATACGAAATTACTTCCATTGTCAGTAACTGATGCCACAATGGATGATGGTTTGAGAGAAAATTTGTTGTACATAATTTGCAGGCGTTCCGCTATATGCTCATGAGTGTGTGGAGATGGAAAATCTTGGCAACTCAGAACGAAAGATTTTCGCTCAAGCGATTGCTCATCAATATAGTGAATACTCACACCGAGAAAACTACGATTTTTACATGACCAAATGTCCATGGTTAAACAGAACCATTTTTGAATACTTAAGATTTTCTCGAGATAAGTCACATGTTCATCATACAACGTGGAAATTTGCCGTTTAGCTGTCCTTTCACCCATTATATTGAAAGGTAATTGTGATACGTTCGCATATCCTAGGCATACTGCGATCAAATTCTGAAACGCAGCGGTTTCTGTGCGGCTGAAGGGCTGCATGTCTTGGATTATGAAACGATTAATAGCGTCATCCAAATTTTCCATATAAACTGTAGCTCCTTTTTTGTTGATGGGACTTTTTTTCGACAATCGTTTTGTTTGTTCATTTGGTTTCAAGTCCTCAAGCTGTGCATAAACTTCAGGATGCACTCGTTGGAAGTGGGTCGTGAAGTTTGAAATGGTTGACAAAATACCCTTTTTATTTTTGTTGCAAATGTTACATTTGACCGTCACCACATTATCTTTGGTGCAATTCAGGAATCGAACATGATTTTCCGTGAATAGTGGATGGATCGAAACATAACAAGGCACTTTTTTATTCGTTTCATCATTCGTAACCAAGTTTTCTCGAGATAACAACGGAATCACATTCTGAAATTGGCTGTCCGAAGTCAAATTTTGATCAATTTCTTTATTGATCATCATATCGTCGAATTCATTTTCTTTGTTTGCTGAATCATTAAAATCATCAACTATTGGCAGATGGATTATTTCAGTGACTTTATCGTATGATTTCTGCGTTTGTATTAATTCCTTGCAAACGCTATTTTCGGTTCTCTTTTGAAATAGTGAACTATTGGGCATAGTACGGAGATTATCGTTATGAGTTTGATGAGCTTCAACTTTTTCATTATTTATCTCGAGATCTATTGTCATCCATTGCGATTTGGTACGCTTTTTTGTATTTGGAATAGTTTTGCTCTTGCGCTTCAATGGAAACTGGGCCCGTTGTTTCTGATTACAAATATGTGCCTGAATTTTGGAACATGATGGTTGTTCTAATTCCAATTGTGAATCCAAAAACTTTTCTGCAGAATCATCATTGCTCTCATTATATTTATTTCCACTTATGTTTTGAGAGTTGTTTTTATTCAGATGTTCGAACCCAAATTGATATTTCACCAACTATAATATAAAAAAACAAAATTCATTTTTCTCAAAATTCACAAAATACATGCAGTAAAATAAACAAAAAAAAAACCTTTTTCTCGAGAGATTTTTTCAATTTGAAGGCCTCCCAAACGTTTAGTGGGTTTACATTCGGAAAATCAATTGGCTGCTTTGAGCTACCGGCACTTTCAACAGCTGATTCTTGGGTTAAATTCAAGTTTTCACTACAAAAAAACGATCACCAGTTTATTATTCAAATAAATTTTTAATCATTTCAAATAATCTCGAGATTCTACTTACTTAATTTGATTTTGTACAGTCATTTTGATTCCTTTTATAAATAAATCAAAATTGAGTTTCATTCGCTATTGAACTGTCTATTACGTACTTGTTTCATATGGCGTTGAGGTTATGTACATCGTTGTGAAATATTAATATTTAACACGGGTACGTTCACATTTTTGAAATGTCATGTATTGACACTTGTTGCTTTTCATTCAAATATGTATAGGTTTTCTCAAACAGAATAAATTAGATATGTTGTGCGTTTATATTATAGAAAAACCTTTGGCAAAACATCCGAAAATAATATATTTCAACAACGATGTGTCGCATCTCGAGAAAAAACAACAGAATCAAGAAAATAAAATACCAATTGGTAATGTTTCCAACACTCTGTATATTTTAATGTAATTCAAAATGTAATCGTCGATTACAATTGCTTTTTCCGATTGAATAACGTGAATAGTAATCTGTCAGATTACTTTTTGCGATATTCAATTGAAAAAAGCAATCTGTCAAATTACTTTACAATGGCGTAGTAATTGATTACAAATTACCGCGTTTTTAATTTGCGTTAAAAATTACTGCCGGAGTCTGCGTGGAGCACAGCTGGTGGCCAACGGAGAAACTACTACTTCAATATTTCAAATGATGAATCTGATTTGAAATGATTTCAGAAGATTTCAAAAAATTTCACTGATTTAAAATACAAAGATACGATAAACGTATTTTTGATCAGTCAAGTGGGTAGCCATATTTGTTGTGAAATATGTATACAGATGTGAATTCAGTGACTCAGTGTAACACCGCACTCATTCGCTCGTTTGTTTTAAATTGTTATTGAAAAATGATTTATAGTGCCTCATTGCTCCTTCGTAGCCTTTTACATATTTTAGTAATAATTATTATTCGTAAGCTGGTTCCAAGAATATTAAAATAACGAATGAAAATGATGTTACACTCAGTGTTGTTTAGGTATGTAAACGAATATGACAGATCACACTTGACAGATCAAAAATACGTAATTACGTTTCTTGTATTTACGTACTTTAAATCTGTGAAATCTTCTGAAATCTTTTGAAATCTTTTGAAATCATTTCAAATCAGATTCATCATTTGAAATATTGAAGTAGTAGTTTCCCCTTGCTGGTGGAATTGATAGGATACAGTCTATACCACTAATGTTATTTTATTCAGTACATGTCAATGCGTCCGATGGTGGCGCCGACAACCATTATTTTTATGCAACTATCTGATTGTATAACACGAATGAAACAGAGAGAACACACGAAAATGATTTCGGCGCGTTCAAATTTATTTGCACATACATGTTTTGCGTATCAACTAATAGTAGATGGCGTCACCAATATTAGCATTGACATTTACTGAAAAAAATCTCTCTGGTATTCCATCATTGGCTGGTGGCTCCTTAACTAGGAAGCAACTATCACAATTTCCATCAGACTTGATGAAATCCCAGAAATTCCTGATAAAATACTATCGAACCTTAAAAAAATCCCTAAAAATCCACTAAAACCAGGATTAAGACTCCGTGGATTACAGCTGTGCTTTCCCAATAGAACTAATCACTATTCCCGCCGAGAATCTACCCAAATGCAAATTTTCAGATCGATTGCAATCAGGAAAAAAAAGAAAAGAAAAAAACCAAACGTAGGAATGCACCCTCTGGTGCATAAAAATTAAAGGAGAATCGAAAACAAAAGCATTAAAGAATTTCTTTGCCCCACCACGCAAAACAGAATTGCTACGGCTCTGCCTCTCAGATTCTGAAAACGAATCGTTCATTAAGGTATGAGTTGTCATTGAATCCATCCATTCTCATAGATAATGATTAGTTCACTTACATCATTTATAAGTTTATTTTTCCAATCAAAATTAATAGGCACTCATTGCAAAGAGAGTGGCTACTTGGATAACGCGCTCAAACGGTACCATACTGATTTGAAGAAAATTCGCACACATGATGGGCCATCTGGGGACCAAACAGTGCAACTTCATATAAATGAAGTAGATCTAAATTCAAATGCAACAAACTTAGAGAGTGCAACTGCCGCGCTGAGTATAAATTCCGATTCCATAGAACAAGCTGATATATGGTTTTTGAAGAGTGCCGTTTGTAATGAAGAAAATTTGGATTCAATCAAAGAAAAACTTTCCGGCACTATGGAATATCGTTCGAAGTTGTTAAAGGAACCAACTGTTGATTTACTCGTGGAATTTCCATATTTTTTCAAATGCCCCGACTTGGTGAGTTGATATAATTATGAGGCTTCATCTTAATGATTGTTCTCTGTGTGATTTAATATCTGGAATATTCCAGATTCTCTACGATTTTGAAATCAGATATCCTGATGTTCATCGATTAGCGTTTCCAGAATTTTGGAAAGCACATAACAAAGGTTTGAGTGGTATATTGAGTCGGTTTTATCCCACATACCAATTTACGACATCATGGCCAGAAGAAATTCAAAACATGTTTGTCTTGCTTCGACTATTTCCAACTAAAAATAGTTCATCGTCAACAGTTTTCTCTAAGGCAATGGAAAAACTCCTGATCTTCAAAACGGTAAGGTGTTTTATTTTTGGATCGCTTTTCGATATTAAATATATGTATATCATCATCTATAGATTGGCTGTTCCCCCAAACACTTTTAATTTCACGCATTATTATTAACATTTCATAGCCTTGAATAACATTTTTTTGGCATTCTCCGGCATTTTTTTTGTACTAGATTGCATTCGAGAATTCTCGCAGTCTAGTACTTTTCCCCTTGGCACCCACCATCGAATCGAATGAAAGAAGTGTTTTTAAAATTTGGCTTAACTGATAGCAATAATTGTTGAAAGCATGTTGATAATCTTACCAAATGGAACATCAAGCTCTTAGATCCGGGATGATTTGCGATATTTATAATACTTGAAGTATTTGAAAAGTAGCTTAAGATTACTAAATAATATTTAAAGACTGGGAATTTTGCGAAACGCAAAATCCGACAATTATTTTCCTTTTCCTTTATTCGTTAAAGAGAATCGTTATTTTTATTCATTCAATTTCTATATTTCTTCTGATCAATACTAAATACAGAATGCAAATCAAAACTAATACAAATTTGAGAATTCTATTGAACAAAACATTTTCTTACGTCCAATGTTTCAGCTATGATGAATTCTTCGTCACCGAGAGTTCTAGCTTCGTATGGTTTTGGGTATTTCAAACGGCCAAACTCTAAAATCTTCTCTTGCAGAGGTAATATGAGACTGATTTTATATGAATTGAAAAAAGGTATAAATTCAACCAATTCATATTGTTGACAGTAAAAATAGACCTTTCCAAATATTATCAATAATTTGTTAATTCTCCAAATTTCATCAAAGTTGAAAATGAAGTAGCCATTTATGTAATCATAATCATTGAAATGAAAGCGTTCCGTTTCTTCGATCATCTGATTGCCAAATTCGTTTAACAAATTTTCCCTTGCGAACCAATCGTTATTCATGATAGGCCGCTTGATTCCATGTGAAATGTGATCCTTAAGTCCGAAATCACTTATCGAAATATGTTGCTGATGCCGAATGGCTAAAGTCTTACAAAGATTAATGAAATTTGGTGCCCGGGTTATTATTTTTTTGAATTCTCGATGCTTACTCTCATATCGTTTCGTACTCATATAAACCACTGGCCCCATGGATCTTATAATCCGAGAATAATGAATCAAATTGTGGAGTTTTGGAGTCAGCTTCTTATTGAAATTTTCCTGAATCGAGCCAAGAAGGGTAGACACGGCATTCTGAAGTTCATTCAGATCATTTTGTGTGATTTCCTTGGAATACAATATTTGTGAAATAACAGCCATCGATTCCATGCTGTTCCAAACTTTTTTCAACCTCAAATCATCCTTGTATTTAGCAATAATGAATGGAATGTTCAAAAATAAACATTTGGACTGAGATCCATTTTGACCGAGGTTTGACTTTCTCATACCAAGAATCGAAGGCTTGTTTTTTTTCTGGAGGTTGCCATAATCAAAAAATTGTATCATTTGGGTGATTTCATCTTGTTTCACTATTTTCAAACTATCCATGAACTTGATAATGAGTTCTAATACAAGAGGCATTGTACCCTCACAAAGATCATGAAATATATCAGCGGAAATATTTTTTGTTATGTGAAAATCCTTAAGGTCATTGAGTAAACAATATCGTTTCACACCAAAGGTTTTAGTGTAATCGACTTTTTCTAGGGCTTTGATTGCCTCTATGCGTATTTCATAGTTTCGTTTCGTTCGATTTTTTGCCTCTATTTCTTTAGTAAGCACTCCACATTCGTCCGATTTACATTCACAAAACCGACAATAATATTTTGCTGAAAATGCACCAGCGTATCCCAGCGAAGTATTCGCCCCCAGGTTATCGAAACTAGGCCAACAAATGGATCCTCTGATATTTAATGACCCGACAGATATCCCACGGACTTCCAATTGTTTAATTTCCTCAACGATCATCTGCCAGATATTATTATAGTCCGCTTGAGTGGATTTGGTGATATCATCGCTATAGCACAAACAGACCAATTGAATGTAGTTTATTCTTGATTGATATTTTTCTGGAAAATTTTTTATGGCGAAATAAACAGCACATAGCTTATGTACTCCAGCCTTTGATTTGATTGGACTGCATGGATCAAAGTCATCGGTAAAAATTTCAATTTGCAATGTATATGGATCTGAATTGAAAATTTCACTTTTTTTAAACACCTCGCCACAACAAAAATTTCGGTATCGACCTTCTACACAAACATGTTTCTGGGTATTATATTCCAAATATAATTGACGAAACTCATCGTTTTGAAAAAGCGAATGAAGTGTTGCGATTATCGACACATATTGGCAAGTTGACTGGATTAATCTTGGTATGGCCACCTTAGAGTCACCACTACATTTCATTTCATATCTGGTCCCCACAGCTTTTTCAATTGGATGTACATAAAATGTACCAGAGCTCATTTTTTTTTCGAATTTATATCTTGTATCATACATGTTGATTTCACTCCAAATCAAGTCTCGTGTAGCACTTAATGTATTCTCAGGCGTCATGCTATTTTCTGGATCACGCAATAGCTCAATGTTAACATTATTCATTTTATCGATCAGGTTACTGATGAGCTGGAATACCAAAACTGATTCCTTTGTGTTGAGCTTCAAAGAGCTCAAGTCTTGAATCCATTTCTTGATGAATGATTTTAAACTATCAAACAAAATGGAACACTTAGACTTATGTTCAAATTCATGATCGAATTCATATCGTAAATCTTCCACGGCATCATTTTGTATAGAGTGGAAGGTAAAATTGAAAGATTCACATATTTTTTCGGTGGTCGTGTTCGGTTCATTCAATGCCGGATCAATGGTATTGTCTTTATTTGGATTTTCGTCCTATTAAATAAAAATAATTCTAAGAAAAATGTTGAAGGTTAATGAAGATGCAATGCTGATACCTCAAATAATTCAGATACATTTCGCCAACAGATTCCAACATGCTTTTGAAGACTATCGAAATTAATGAAACTTTTTCCACATTTTGAATTTTTGACAATGCTTTTAATTTTTCTTTTATTATTTTGTAATCATGAACATTTTTCAAATGCTTTATTATCACTTTGATATCATGAGATTGTTTTTCGCATTTAAAGCATTGAAAATCCATTTTGCTTGAAAGATGTTAAAAAATAATAATAATCATAAGCCAAAAAGAAATGTCAGTTGCTATTGCATTCGTACCATCGGGTAACACCAATCCGCAAAATAATGCTTTTCAATTCCATTCAATGCAATTCAGTGCTATTTAATGGCATCCAATGTTTTTTAGTACAACATTCGCCTCGACCGAATGGACATGTCCTAAGTAAATTTCATGGCATCCAAAGTACTCATTAATGACATTAGTGATTTATCTTGACCGTCGATGAGTTGTGTTAGGCTATAATCGAAGCAAGAATAACATAAATCATTGGACTTTCAGACAATTTAATAAGATTAACCATGAACTTCGATACAACTTCAATCGTTTGGTAAATATTTGTTAAAATTATTTATTCTGATTCAGAAAAATGACTGAGATTCATCTAATAACAGGGCTAAATTGAAACATCACAGCTGCTGGCCAGCACGAATAATTGAAAACCCACCAGAAGTCATCAAGAACAAATTGAACGGAATAAACATTTGTGTATTCTTCTTTGGCAAAAAAGAATAGTGAGCATTGATTTAATTTTTTTATATTTCGTCTTTAAATTGAATATTTCATTCTTTCCAACCGCTGACCGAACAGTGTTTTTGTTGAACCGGAAAACATCTATAGCTATGTCGACAATTACGATCTTTTTTCGCAAAAATCAAGCCGTAAAGGGTTTAAGAAAGCAATTGAAGAGTGCCAACACTTCTATGAAGATCCAGAGGTAAAAATGCACTTCACTCAATATGTATCATTTTGTTTTTGCAACTCATAAAAGCTTCATTATAGAAATACTATGAATATGCTGTTCCTGATGCTGCGGACAATGCAATCGTATTCGCAAATGACAGACAAATTTTCATCAAAGAGGAGTTGGACGATGTCGATAACACCGACACTAATGCTTTAACGACGAACAATTCTGGTGTAACAAAATTTATTAATGAAGATCATGAACCAAGTTCTTCTGAATACACAACCATTCAAGATGAATATGAAAACACTCCTCAATGGACAATCGCTCAAGGTGGACATGAAGGTATGGTCAAACTAAATGGGCACCCAATACGAAATGAAACTCTTTTGCGAACTCTTCAATATCAAGCAAACAAAATCAAGGAATTGGAAGCCGAAATGCAAATCATTGGAACAGATCAAGAATTGCTGAAAAAATTCAACATTGCTCGGAATTCATTGGCTGAAACTGAAAAAGAGAGAACTCAGCTGTCAACGAAATTCGCATGTGAATTGAAAAGAACAGAGCGAAAGGATTCCGAAATCATCAATCTTACGAAAAAAATCGATGATCTCCAGAGTTTGTTGTCCGAAAGCGAAAAGAAGTGTGTTCAATTTTCAACCAAATATGAAATGGAATTGGAAAAATTAAAAGATAAAGAATCGGAGTTTGAAGAATTAATGAAAAAATTTGATTTGGTGAAGAATTCATTGGTCCAGAGTAAAGAGGAACGAACGAAGCTATCGACAAAGTTTGATTTCAAGGTTGAAAGATTGACAGAAAAAGATACGAAAATCGCCGAGTTATCGAAACAGGTGTGTTCGATTCGAAATTCATTGACTGAAACCGAGAAAAGTCACGCGCAGATATCGACTAAATTCGAATTAGAATTGGGTAGAATTAAGGAAAAAGATTCAGAAATTGAAGTGCTGTTGAAAAAAGTTGAATCCACCCAAAATCTGTTCGCTGAGAGCGAAAAAAAACGCGCAAAGGTCTTGACCGAATTCGAATCAAAGCTGAATCAAATGAAAGAAAAAGATTCAAAGATCGAACAACTGGTGAAAGATATCGATTCAGCTCGAAGTTTACTGATTGAAAGCGAGAACAATCGCGTGCAGATATCGACTAAATCCGAATTAGAATTGGGTAGAATTAAGGAAAAAAATTCGGAAATTGAAATGCTGTTGGAAAAAGTTGAATCCACCCGAAATCTGTTCGCTGAGAGCGAAAAAAAACGCGCAAAAGTTTCGACTGAACTTGAATTACAGCTGAAACAAACGAAAGAAAAAGATTCAAAGATCGATCAATTTGGGAAATGCATTGATTCACTTCGAAATTCATTGGCCGAAAGTGAAGAAGAACGAACACGTTTGTCAGTGCAATTTGAATTTGAAACAAAAAAAAGTAAAGAAAAAGATTCGGAGATCGAAAACTTACTAAAGGAAGTTGAGCGTACCCAAAATTCGTTAACCAAAAGCAAAGCGATACGGGCCGAAATGTTAGCAATATTGCATTCCGAACTGAAAAAGGAACATGCTAAAAACAAATCAGCTTCATCACGACAACGGGATATGGCGAAGATGAAAAGTCATTTCTTTTACCGCCCTCGACGTTTCGGGCATAATAAAAGAAAATTGACCGAAGAAGAATCTGTCACCATCCGCAAACAAGCAAAAACGTTTATTGTTGAATAAGTTCCGTGCCAAGATGAGCAACAAAATCAAAATTCCACAAACGAAATACAAAAATTACAAGTTGAATAGATGTAGAAGCTGATAAACGTCAATAACAAAACAAAACTCATTTGGAAAATATATTTTTCATATTTAATCATTAAAGAGAAATTTTCATTGAATACAATGTGTCAAAGTACGAAAATGAAGAAAGTGTCAAAAAAATCATAATCAATTATAAAAGATATTTTCAATCGTCTTCAATCTCTATAATATCATTTCCACTAATATGAGACTTCATTTGTTTGTCAATAATCTCATTAGAGAGGGCAATAATCACCTGGGAATCTATGTTTACTACGCTCTCGTAATGGTTACGGATTGAGTTCATGAAAATAATTATGGATTCGTTGAAATTAGGTGTGAACTCAAGAATCATATTAGGTTCATCGTTTTCATTGATAATGATGATATTTTTTTTATGAATATTTGAAATTGCACGGAGGGACTCATAACCTCCCCAATATTTATCTTTCGATAATTTTTCCAAAAAACACTTAGTTTCCTTTTCCAGATTTTCAATTTTCTTCATTGCGGGATTGGTCTGATAAATTCGATCTTTCATTATGAATGAATATGCTGGCATATTCTTCTCTATATGGTCAACGACATCCTTCCGTAATTTATTCATCGCTGCGTTATGTTGTTCGCTTTCTATTTCCAGGCGGTGTAATTGATGACAAACTGCGTTGAACAAACAGTTTCCATCCATTGGTATTTCACAGACGCCCATTGAGATATGGGAAACTACCTCGCATACTTTCGCGCGAAAAAAGCGATCGACGATTTTTGCCTTATCTCGAGCCACGGCATTTTTCATTTTAATATTTTGGAGTGACCATTGTCTAACTAAATTATCGGTAAGAAAAACGCGTTTCTGCGGTGATTGATTGTTGTGTGTTTCGCCATCTGTTAATGTAACAGGTAAAATGTTTTTCGGCTCAGTTAATATTAGATCGCATTTACTCGTACTTGTCACTTCTTTTCCCTCTTCTGATTGTTTAACATTTTCAGTACATTTCCTAAGATGATCAATAAAATTTGACATGATCCAATTTCCCGCAGATTGTTTGAATGAAACTTTTTTCATTTCCTTGCAGAAAAAACATGAGACATGGCCTTTTACATTCGCATCGATGGATTCATCTATTCGTACCAAATCAGCTGTTAGAACTCTTTCTGCTTTCCCGATTTCCCGTAATCTTTTATTTGTCACTTTATTGGCACTGGCCAACAACTTTTGTTCATAATATTCAGTCGATCTTTCACACTTCACGGACTTTGTTGGAATTGACATTTCTCGGTTTGTGTCTTCTGGGATGGCGCCAAATATGAGACCGACCGCCGTTTCAATAAGTTTGGACATATTAATTTTTTTCTTTCCAACGGCAAAATACTTGAAACCTTTTTGGGCGACATGTTGCTTTATTTGAGTAATGAGGATCTTTTCTCCTAACGTGAATTTAAATTCTCCTGGTTTGGAAGTGAAACTTTCACCGTAAAATAGTTCCATTCCTTTCGAGTCTAATTCTTGGCCATTTTTTCCAGCAACATTTTGTAATATCGGTAATAACTCTGATCTGATGAATTGCTCTGTACATTTGATGATTTCATCTTCGATTCCGTTTAAGACGACTGCATTACTCAGGCCATTTGCGCTGTAAATTAGAAGAGATTTTTTTAGGATGATTCGACGGCACGAAAATTAATATTTCTCACTTTAGACAATTCTTCAGATGATTCGATATGCGTATACCGAAATCGTTTTCTATTTTCTCCCAGAAAAAATATGTTTCTAAATTCACGTTCATCGCAGTGTTTTGATATCAACAATAGAAAAATGTGTTCATCGCTTTTCACTGGCCCGCGTGCTGTTTGACATTCGATTTCAATCTAGTACTACCCAAGAACCAATCTTGAATCACTTCTGCATTGAAAGACATTGGTTCTCACTGTTTTGCATTGATTTGCATTGATTTGCACTGTTTTGGTGTTGTCCGATTATAACATCCAATCGGTATATGTCAGTCAAAATATACGATAAGTCGGTACGTTTATTGGTATTCGGTATGGACGGAGTATTCATACCGTATACGTAATGGTGCCAACTGTACTGGATTTTCAAGTACTATACTTGATTTGAGCTAAAAGTACTGCGAAGATACTGCATGAAAAACGATACTGCATTTTATACTGCATTTTCATAAATTTTGTCGAAATGCACGAATTGTATTTTTCAAGTAGTTTCTTTATGTATTTGTTGATATACTACTGTGATCAAATTGAAAGGTGAATTTGTTTAAAACTTTTAAAATCTTTATTATTCTTCTGAATCTATTTCGTCGCCTTCAAAGTAGTCCCCTTCCGATGTTATACATCTCTGCCAACGGTTTTTCCAATCCTCGAAACACTGATTAAAATCGGCTTCCGGAGTAGCCTTCAGCGCACGTAGCGATTTTGATTTGATCTCGTCAATCGACTCGAAACGGTGTTCTCTCAACGGTTTTTTGAGCTTAGAGAATAGCCAGAAGTCGCACGGAGCCAAATCAGGTGAATAGGGTGGTTGAGGAACGATATGAGTCGAATTTTTGGCAAAAAAGTCGCGCAAAACCAAAGCAGTGTGAGATGGGGCATTATCATGATGCAAAAACCAAGAGTTCTCTCGCCACAACTCCGGCCTCTTCAAGCGAATATCTTCACGCAAACGACGCATAACACTCAAATAGTATTCTTTGTTAACAGTTTGGCCAGTTGGAAGATATTCATAATGCACCCCACCACGATAATCGAAGAAAATCGGTCTTCCTGGCCGAATTTCGTCTTCAACGCATTGCCCTGCCTTCTTTGAACAATTTATACCAATCATAAACACTTGCTTTTGACATGGTCTGTTCACCGAAGGATTTCTTCAACATTCTGAGCATTTCGGCGCCGGAAATTCCATTACGCACACACAATTTAATGCAACTTTTAAATATCAGACATCATGAAAATCGCCGAATGCACTTTTTGTACTTCAGAAAGACAAGCGTATACTAAACACTAATGATTATTTTGATGTGACATTTGGCACAGATGTCACCGACAGTCATACCAACCTAGAAAAAAAATATTTTGACGAATGGGTTTCCGCGCGAAATTTAAATTAAAAATTCACCTTTCAATTTGATCACAGTAGTATACCCACTGACAAACGATGGGCCGAGATTTTTTTTGCATATGGAAAATAATCATGTCGCCTTTGGAGTCCTCCAAACTCCAAGTCGATTGTCTTGGTGCACTTTTGCAAGTCAAATGCAACAGTCCAGATTTGTTGCGTAAAATCTCTTCACAAGACAAATATGATTTCAAAAAACAGAAAACAGTTGATGATAGTCCCATGTCAGTTCAAATTGTTGATTCAGAATTAGAATGGATAGCATTTAATTTCGTTATTATAACATTTTCAAACAAAAAAGCATTAAATTTCACATTTCAGATATATACTGCATACTATACTGCATTTTTGTATATAGATACTGCATTCTACTTGACTTTTAGGGGCTCTAATACGAAATATACTGCATTTTACTCAGATACAGTTGGCACCATTACGTATACGGTACGGTTGAATACCGATTTTTTATTGTGTGAAGAGCTATTATCAAGAAACACTCTGGAAAAGGGTACTAAATGTTATGCTCGTGCCATACTGCATGAAAATCATTACACAAAAAACGCAACCCAACACAGCGAGCATGTAAACCATATCAGTATCTATGAAGATTTGAAGTTGCTCAGTCTCATCAAAAAATTGTGCAGAAAAACAGGTGCCAGCTTAGCTTCACATAAAGTATCTACAAAAGAAATTTTTTATCGAGAGCTAGCTAGGGGCGTTTGATTTCTTTCTGTTTTTAAGTTATTTTTCGCTTTCCGGTAAAAGAAAAATTTGACTCCACAGGTTTAAACGTGATTTCGGTCGCGATTCAGAACTAAATTACGATAAACTAGAACGACAGCTTATGCGAATCAAAAATCAAATGAATCCAACAATACCGAAAACTATTCAAGAAATTCAAATCTCGTTTGAGCGTTTTTCCTGTGTTTTACATCTTATCTACAAGAAAAACCTATGTTAGCTACAAAGCTATCTTCCGCTACATTGAAAAATATTTCCACCTTGAAGCAAAGGAAATAATCACAGACTTTGAAGCTGGCCTACGAAAAGCATTAAATGAGGTCTTCCCAAATACCTTGTTGGTAGGATGCTGGTTTCACTTTTGTCAGGGTATTCAAAAAAAATGCAATGAGCTGGGCTTACGTTCTATTATCTCTAGGGACCCCGATGCAAAAATGTTCGAAAAAATTATAAAGAGTATTCCATTATTGCCACCTGCGGAAATACACAATGGCTCTGGACATGTGAAAAGTATGATTGAAAAAAGTCAATTTATCAACGAATTTAAAAATCTATCGACCTATGTTGAGTCTTATTGGCTCAAAATTCAGGTAGCCTCTTTATGCTCATTCATTATAAAATTCATAGAAGAGATAACAATTATTTCATAATATTTTTTATATTCCAGAATTCAAAAAATTGTATTTCTGTTGCCGGTCTGCATATGCGGACAATATCAAGTGTGGAATCCCTCAATTCGCAAATGAATAGATCTTTCCCACAGCATGGAAATATATGGAAATTCATTTCACAACTTAAAGTTCACGAGTTCATGAAATCCACCGAAATGCTAAAACTAACTAAGTCAAATAAAAAGACACCAGTTCAACGTCGAAAAAAGAAGGACAGAGAGAGAGATGAAAAAATAAAGTTTTTTTCAAAAATTCTTTACGAAAAAGACATTTCTACTGGGGAGTTTTTGGAAGCGATGGGAAATAAAATTATTTTGCCAGGTATGCGTTTTTGTCTGCGATCTGAGAGTGTTTCTCATGATCTTAATCCTCAATCATTCAGAATAATTTCAGGAAACCGAAAGAGCTATTCGAAAAGGAAAAAATATATTGAAAAAATACCGATGGACTGCAAAAGTATCAGAATAAGAAAGAAATCAATACCCAAACAATGTGTATAAAATATGACAGTATTCTCATTGTCGTTTTGATTTTGATTTCATTTGGTTTATATATTCTTTTTCGTGCAATTTGCAATCATAAAACGCTTATTCATTGTAAATTTTCGTTTATGCGAAAAAAAAATCAAAAATTGAAAAATTTATGAAATTTTCTTGAAAAAATGTGTTTCTCGAAAAAAAAAAAATCGTGCGGATACAAGAGACAGTGTTAGTCAGCATGCATTATCTTGATAACTAAAGGTGGTAGTTGTGATGGTGTGTGAAAATCTATATGTAATTCACTTCACATTGTACTCTACCAAGCCGTGTACATATGCACTTTCGATACTTTCGAAATAAAGTCAAATTAGTCGGATACTGATTGTTAAACCAAGCAGTTTACTCTTGTTGTATACGATGTCAAATAAAAAAAATTCGGTAACTTCTTCGGTTTGTTTCAATTTTTTTAAATATTTGTTTCAATCTTCGTTTCTCCTTGTTTTTGATAATTTCAATTATCTTCTGGACCTTCTAATTTCTCAAAATTGATTTAGGTTTCGGACGGTGAAACATTATCCATATATTCTGAAAGTGAGCCGATCAGTGGCAATAAAATAACATCCACGTGCTCTTCATCCGTCCGTATCTACAAAAGATTATGTTTAATTTATTCATTTTCTGAAAATTTCTGTGTTTTGAAAAATTATTTCAGATTTCAGACGATGCCACGCATTCTTATAAGGAAGAAACTGGACTTTTGTCTGATGATGGGTCTATGTCTGTGTGTTCTACCGACAGTTATTCGCCTGTTCGTATTTGCATGCTTTTTGCTATTCTACGATAAATTTTAACGTTGTTTTATCTGTTGAGTAGACTTCGATTGTGAAATCAGAAGAGGAGAGCACTGAGAACATTCCGATTGTAGGAAAAAATCTTCTGAAACATAAAATCGAAAAAGGTGAACCAAATGATGAGCCTCCATCAAAAAAAGTAAGTATATGTCCGTTCGCTAACCTCGGATAGTATAATCTCGTCTGTCCGCGATACCATAATTTCGTCTGTCCGTGAGCATGCAGTCTCATATTTCATGTCCGTCCGCTAACCTCTGATAGTATAATCTCGTCTGTCCGTGATATCATAATTTCGTCCGTCTGTGAGTATGCACACTAACAGACATATTTCTGTCATGTCCGTCCGCATAATACAAGCTCAATATTTCTATTATGTATTAAATTCTTCATTCATTTATTTCTTTCTTCTAGCACCAGATGTCAGAGAGAAAAGTTAGCCAGAAAACTGTAGCTGGAAATAAGAAGATGAGTAAACGTAGACAGCAAAAAGTAATAAATAATAATATCGTTAATTTGATTTTGCTAATTGCCACTTTTGATATACTTTTAAAGAATCCTGGAATATCTGCTTTTAAAAATGGAACATCAGACGTAAGAAATATTCGTTCCCCTTTTCAAACGAATATTATTGAATCAATTCTCTTTGCTCTCAGGCTGATCAATTGACAATTGAAAATGTGAAAATGGGATTGCAAAAGGGAGAAATTGTCCGATGTGAACCTTTGCGGAAGACTAAGAACTCTCACGTTTATGAAGTAATCAAACGACTAATGTATTCCAAGGGCAATCGTGTCAGTGACATTTTGCTTTGTACCAACTGCGGATCCGTCCTTAACATTAATTTGTCGACTCACTACAATGTTTTGACCCGGTATTATGAATCCTGCACAGGAAAATTAGTGAAGTCCAAAAAAGGTACCTTATGTTGATTGGTATAGGAAATCTGTAATTTTGATACAATTTTATTCTTATTCACAATTTTTAGGTATTCCCATCCAATTCACTCAGTTCGAGTTTTTAAAATTTGTCGAACAAATTTTGAAATTGGGCCCAAAATATCGAAACATCAGTTTGAAACATGTAAAAGTTCCACCAGTTATGGACGGACAAAATATGTAGGCATTTTGATCGGTTTCTATTACTATTAATCATTTGTTTCTATTCCTAATCATCGTTTCATTTCAAATTTTTCAGAAATTTTTCAGAAAAGCATTTCTGGAAGTTTTGACAAACAAGTCACAAAATTGAACGTTTTGCTTTTTCTGCATAAAAGAAACTGCCGTTTCTACATCAACAGTTACAAACGCCCATGAAATGATGATTACTTAATATGCGAATTTGATGTCAGTCAAATGTGTCCATTAGATTTAAGAAACAACGTAAATGTTAGAAATGTCCTGCCCTGCCATTGTTATCAATACAAATAAAACAGACAACAAATTGATCATCGAATCAACATTTTCACTATACAATAATAACAAAGAAAAGAAAAAAAAAATTCAACAAGCTCACTATGTTTGTCCTTCCGATGTCTATGCAAAGGTAACCAATCCCCAATAACGAGTTGTCAGTGACAAAGAATTTAATAGCTAGTGATCAAATTAGCTTTCAAAATTGAAAAAAATTTCTTGTGTGACAAGTTAGTCGTGGATTTTTATTCATCCATTTAAAAAAAGAAAACTCATTTCAATCTGTTGAAAGACAAATATTGTGTTACTCCAATTTGGTTAGAAATAAAGCATTGAATCAAAATTTAAATTCAGTTTTTTTTCGGTAATTTTTTCAATTGTTGAATCTTCTTTATTTCGGCTAATCAGTGTCTGATTTACGGAATTCATTTAATCTTTTGCCCAGTTCAAGCAATTTTGACTGCCGATTGTTATTTTTTTCTAAGAAAATCAAAATATCACCACAAAATCGAACATTCAGACAAGCCAATAGTACTGTTGAATTGCAAGAATTCCACAGATAGCACGAATTTATTCAAAGTTAGAATGTCTTCGGTCCGATTTGTTTATCAAACGAGACATTAAAAAATCTTGACTTTTGATGTTTACAGAAAACGTGATTGTTTACATTGTTTTGCCGTATTTGGCACACTCAAAGTAAATTCAAATGTATCACAAAGCCAAACATGCTGAATCAGATTGGCAATTTGGTGAATTATCGAAAAAAGGAATCGTCATTTGATTAGTCTATCAAAAGAGACATAATAGCAACACGGAAATTCGATGCAGTCACAGTTTGCAATTTTCATCATATTAAAACGCATTTATATGGGCTTCTGAAGCCCACCTCAGTAATCTACGTACAAAAACGAGCTCAGTAAGGTGAGGGTTAATAGCCTTAAAGCCCTTTGCTCGTATCCTATTTAAGGTATCATTGGATTCGCCTAAAAATTCCTTCTCGATTGGCACTAAAAGGATACGAGCAAAGGGCTTTAAGGCCATTAAAATGATAAAAAACAATTTTTTCCGAAATGCGCCCCCTAGCGAGAACGATGAGTACTATGGTCATATGTAAGGTGTCATTGGATTTGCCTAAAAATTCCTTCTCAATTGGCACTAAATAGGATACGAGCAAAGGGCTTTAAGGCTATTAAAATGATAAAAAACGATTTTAACCGAAATGCGCCCCCTAGCGAGAACGATGACCCTAGACAGAATTAGCACAGGGTCTCAAAATGGTAAAAAGGGATTTTAACTGAACAATATGGCTTTTTTGAGGATGAATGAATAAGGAAATGACTCCAAACCGTGAGCATTATTAAAAACCGTACATCGTTGATTGGATTTTCTAGGAATTTTACGTTTTTGTTTCTTTACTTTTAAAATTCACATTTAAAATTTGTGCATTGATTTGATTGGATCAGGACATTGTCATTTACTTGTACGCTTAACAAAATCCTATTGGCATTTTAATATAGGAATTCAATTGCAACTGGAATTATGTGCGAATTTTGAGAGTTCACTTTTTGCTATGCAAATGCGGGATAATCAGATTAACTTCTAGGTCCGCGCTGGGTTATATTTATTAAGGATCGGTATGAATTGAATTTTAATGAACGATGTGCAAAATGTAAAAATGATCTATATCCGTCTCTTTTCTACTCATTTAAAACCAAATGAATTTCTCCCTCATTGATCCAATTGTACACATCGTTCTTTTTCCATGCAAAAATTAAAGAAAAATTTTGTGGCGGTTTTGTATGTCTTTTGATTGAATGATTGTTTTTTCAGTTATTTGAACTCAAACAGAAAATTGGATGTTCATTGCATAAATGAATATCACAGTGGGCATCTTCTTCTTTTTTATTTTGTCCCTTTTTTGAAATAGTCATGATCTGGGTTGGGAAATATACATGATTTTGAAAATAAAATGTAATTTACGTAAAAAACTGTATTATACGTTTTTTACAGGTAAAAAACTGATTTTATGAAAAAAAACCTAGGAATCAAGCGGAAATTATTATTTAATCAGAAAAATGTTGCAGTATATTGCAGCTCTGCTATTTATCCAGAGGATGCATTTCAATGTATTGTATATATATACAAGTGTATCAACGCTTGGCTGAGCGAATAGCACAGTCGTGGTTGTTC
>GL502497.1:0-11850 GCA_000149185.1 Mayetiola destructor
GGGAATGAATTGAATGATTATAATTATTATACCTATATATTTTTGGGTCCAGTTTCAGCGGAACTCCATTGTTCTTGAAATCGGCAACAAAAAATAGCTTAACAAGGTCGGCTGAAATTTGCATACAAGCTCATCTTTATGAAAATGGTTACCTTGACAATGTAATTGAAGAATGATGAAATAATTTTTTTCAGAAAAATGGACAAAATTGATTTACATTTGCCCGTTCAGTATACTTGATTGTTTCGAATCTTTTATACTAACTCCAATTATCTAATTTTGCTGCTATCTCTAATGTATTGCTTTTGTTCACAACCATTTATTTTTGATTTCAGATGATGAATTGTATCGTGATACATAAGTATAAAAATCAAATGAATAATTCAGTGATTCATTGTCTGTTGGCTTATTCCTAACTTTATCGAATTATTATTATAGAACTCGATTCAATAATGAATACCAAGTTCTTTGCTGTATTCGGAATCTGCACAATTTTATGTTGCATTTATTGTTGTGGAGCTACTGAAACGACAGTTCAACCGCCTGATCAAAGGACATCGCAGATGAGTAACGATCAAGGAGACCAATTAGACCAGGAAACAATAATGATGAAGTGCAACGAAACGTTCAGAACATCAACGGGTTTGTTGCATATGCTAAGCTCACATTTCATTAATGATTCGATCAAATTTTCATTTAATATCTATTTTTATTCATCAAAACAGAGTACTTGATTGAATTGAATACAACAGGAGCTTTTCCCTTGACAATGTAATTGAAGAATGATGAAATAATTTTTTTCAGAAAAATGGACAAAATTGATTTACATTTGCCCGTTCAGTATACTTGATTGTTTCGAATCTTTTATACTAACTCCAATTATTATCTAATTTTGCTGCTATCTCTAATGTATTGCTTTTGTTCACAACCACTTATTTTTGATTTCAGATGATGAATTGTATCGTGATACATAAGTATAAAAATCAAATGAATAATTCAGTGATTCATTGTCTGTTGAGTTATTCCTAACTTTATCGAATTATTATTATAGAACTCGATGCAATAATGAATACCAAGTTCTTCGCTGTATTCGGAATCTGCACAATTTTATGTTGCATTTGTTGTTCTGGAGCTACTGAAACGACAGTTCAACCGCCTGATCAAAGGACATCGCAGATGAGTAACGATCAAGGAGACCAATTAGACCAGGAAACAATAATGATGATGTGCAACGAAACGTTCAGAACATCAACGGGTTTGTTGCATATGCTCATTGCTCATATTCCATTAATGATTCGATCAAATTTTCATTTAATATCAATGTTTATTCATCAAAACAGAGTACTTGATTGAATTGAATACAACAGGAGCTTTCCCTGATGAGACTGACAAAACACCAATGGTATGTTTTTTTTCCTTCTGCTTTCTCCAATAGTTTACAATAAATTAGGAGTTTTTACGTAGTGCTACATTCGGTGCTATTTGGAAAATGTTGGAGTTATGAAAGATGATAAATTGGACCGTGAAAAGGCCATTCAAATGTCATGGTCTACATCAGAGGATGCATTAGATGAATGCAACAAAGAAGTTGCTGGTTGGTTATACTATGTACTATTTTCTATTTAGTTATTTATCTAATTTTTTTCTTGCCCGTTGCTCTCATTCAGATCGTATGAATCCATGTGAAAAGGCATACTTTTTGACGAGATGCGTTATGATGCGAAATATTGTTGACACACGTACAAATAATGAAGAAAAATAATGCAATTATTCTGATGAAAAATTTATGGGACTTACTTACATTAAATATACAAAATAAACAATGATGTGCATCCGATATCTCTTTTTTTATTATCATATTGCTATTTGAAGAAATGCGGTACTTTAGAAAAAATCCGTTATTTGAAGAGAACAATTCAGAGGAAAAGAGTAGTTGTTTTGTTGTTGATGTATGATATAATTTTAGAATGATTCCCGAAAAAATTTTTGAAGGTCTTACCCGAGTCTGGGATATTTTCTCAACCTTTCGAATGGTTCATATTACAAGGCATAAGACCCATCCTACACCGAGTTGGAGCTCCCACAACTATAGATATATATATATAAATTGCGCTGCAAAGCTGTAAGTGGTATTTTAAGCAAATCATTAGTAAATTTTGAGTGCACACCAAGGCTTCTCAGTTTGTGTATATGGTAAATGACATTCTATGATAATGACAAAAGTTTGAAAAGGCGAAAGAGGTTTCGTTTATTTTTATTGTAAAAATAACAAGATTCATGTTTTCAATTTAGCTGACGTCGTTTCGAGGCATAATTCGTACATTACCGAAAGCCACTTGATTGCCACTATTGTTGAACCATGCCTAGAAGTTAATTCACTTTGTGTCACACTTAATCATCGCAAAAACAGAATGAATTGAGCGTTATTGTATTTTGTATTTATGTGTTTAAGCGCATCAATAATTGGTGAACATGTTGAGAATACTGCATCTGATATTCGAGATTTCGCATCAATAAAATGGAACCCCATTGTTGTACTTCCGAATGGTTTGATTGAAAGCTAGTATACATGACAATAGCCATTATTAAACACGTTTACATATGCATAATTCATAGGCCGTGAATCGATATTCGGCGATCTATATAAAAGTGATTACAAATAGCAAAATGTGAATTAATAATAAATTAAGTTCGCGATGAATGGTCTATTTAAAAATATAACATTGGCTCTGACAGGAATATTTTTGATTGAGTATTCTTGTTCCATTGAAACTTTGAACGAAAATAATATCAACAGTAGTGAACCGATTAAGAGAATCAACTATACATTCCAGAGTGAAAATGATAATATTTCAACGAATTATACACTGAATGATCAAGTGACTGACAATACCACATTGAGCAGTGAAAACGCTATGGAAATGTGCAATCAAACATTCCGAACACCAAAAGGTAATAGAATCTGAATTTGTACTGAATTTTTATGAATAACATGTATCCTTCAGTGTATTTGATTGAGTTGAACTTACTGGCACGCTACCAAATGAAATAGATAGTTCATCAATGGTAAGCATAAGCAGATTTTCAAATAGCTGGGAATGAATTTAAAGCTCCAAATATCTTTCTTAAAAGTGCTTTATTCATTGTTATCTGATGAAAATTGGAGTACTTAAGAATGATGTACTTGACAAAGAACGTATAGATAGCTTACGGTTAACACGAAACGAAGATATCCTCGATGATTGTGCAAAAGAATCTAGAGGTGAGCAGGCCAATAAAAACGCAATAATTGATACACTTAATTTTTCGAACGATTTATTTTTTCAATTACAGATCAAAAAGAACATTGCTCGAGGGCATATATTTTCTTGCGATGCGTGACTCTTTTGAATTTGATTTTTGAAGAAAATAATTGAAATATTTTGTATTTGGAAATAAACTTAGTGACACCATTAACTCGAACCAATGCCAAGCATATCCAAAATAGGATTTGAATTGGAAGTAGTAGAGTTTTTTGAATTCTTACGTTTACATTGATACATGTTGTTAAGCTTTTGTATATCTTTTTGTGAGAAGCCATCACGTTGTCCTATGTTTGATTTACTCTAAAAATAAAAAACAAAACATCAAAAAACTTATTTTTATCTTGTGGTTGATGAGTTTTTGGACATTTGGTGCATTCACCTTGGTTACTATAGTAGGTTGTCCATTGACGGAAAAAGCTGTGGCGGAATAATGCATAACGCTACCATAATCATAACCAACGCCAAAGCCAGATGTTGATCCTTTTTGGGCTTTAACAAAATTCGATTCAAATCCTCGTTGAATATTTTGATAGTTGATATTTATGTATTGATCGCGTTCTTCGCGGTTTTGCTCATGTAAAAATCCGGCTGAATGCATAAATTCGTGTAATACAGTTCCCAATAATGTTGTACAAGCAGGCGATTGTAAATTGACTGTTTGCGCTCCGCCAATTCTACCTATAGAATGAAAAATACAACATTTTGATGCGTAATATGATGCTGCTAAATAGTACGAACACAAAATACCTATAGACGACCAGCATCCAGATTGAGCATTTTGTATACTTATGTAATCTCGATCTTTTGCCGTACGACGTTGGAATTTTATGCAAGTTTTTTGATGATACATTTTCATGGCATTTTCAATAAGATTGATCGAACGTGAATCGAATGAGCCCGTAATTTCGTAAGGAATCACAGCGTTTGGCCATCTGTACGCTTGTGCGACCATGCCGTTACGTGAATTTGTTGATTGACTCTTTGGGATTAATATATCACCTTCGAAATACGATCCAAACTCTTCTGGATTACTTTGATTCTCTCCAGATTTCCAATTTCGTAGAATTTCACCAATTTTGGCGTCTGGTTCACCAAATACACTTGAACCAAGAGTTGAAAGATCGATCGGTTCATTTTCGTCTACCGGAAACGTATACACACATAAGTGGATAAAAGAAAAAAAAATTATGCTCAAAGCGAACACAAGAGACGTCATGTTTGTAAATGTCGACAAAATATTCCGAACTGTTCAAAGTACACACAAGACAATGAACCTCACGAAATTAAAGCAGTTCTATTTATTTGAATTAAGCAGGTTATGTTTGGTCATTATCAAAATTCGATTCATTTATTGCATCTATAAATCAGCAAAATCGTGGCAGTCGACACATTTGACTAATCAGTGTCTTGAGCTGTTTAAAACGAAATGAAACGATGAATTGCATAGTGCATAGAATGGTAAATTTTCGCTATTAATTAGTAAACCTCAGCAAATTTGATTATGAATTGACGCACCATGGGTTGTCTGTTCCTGTTTCAGGTATATCCATTGAAATTTCTCATTAAATGTATGTCTGTAACTAGTTATATTTGAGTTTTTAACAATTTAAATTGTCAATTGAAATACGAATTTTGAATAATTAAATTTTGCAAATGGTTAGAATTTAGTTTATTCTGTTGTGGTCGATATGACCTCAAGTTATAAGAATGTTAATTTTTCACTTTGGATTTCAACCGAAAATAATCGGTTGAACCGAAAAGATCTTAAAATGTGTATTTAAATGCACATTTGAGCTATCAGAAAGATTTGTGGAAAAATAATATTTTTTTTCGAGCTATTTTCCATTTGAACACGATTGAGGTCATAAAGACCACAAGTTACAGTCATACGCTTAGTCGAGTGCTTTATAGTTGTTTAATTGTCTGAAATATAATGCCAGAGTGAAAAACGCCGGAAGATAGGCAAACCAATTTTGCCGTCTCTCACCAATAGATCCCAATAGTTCTGAATATAATATCATTTGTACAAACCACAACAATGTGTTTCACATTCATCGATATACTGCTGAAGGTTCTAGGCAAGTTTATCTTATTTGTTTAGAAAAATTTGGCAAATTCTATTGAAATAAGTTAGATTTGTATAGCATTTGTATTAGTACAAACACAACGTGGGCAAGTTTTTTAGGCAAATTTGCTCAGAACTTTAATTACTATTTCGATGATTGTCTAAATAGGTCTCTGTATGTTTATTGTATATTTCTATGAGCTGAAAATCGCGTGAGGATAATTATTCATCTTATCAAGAATTCAAATGAAAGTGGTTTTTGCGTTGTCAAAATTAATTTCTTGAACTATTTTCGATTTTTTCAGTAATAGAAATGATATTATATAAGCCGACTAAAGCCAAATCAAATCAATAGAAGGAAATTCTTCACTTAAAATGATTCGTAAAATTGTTTAGTCGTGCTTTGCACTCATCGTCATAGCACTCATCAGCATTTTTGGAAATTTTCGGGCCGATTTGAATATCTTACAAACTCTTTTGTTAGGACTGATTTGTATATTTGGGAACACTTTTGTTTGTTCCATCAGCAAAGGTTAGATTTTCTATAGACTTTGTTTTATTTTTGTTTCACAAGCCGCAACACAAAACCAAATCAGTCGAGTTTTGAACAGGAAAAAACTTTTATACTTTTGTATTTGATTCGTTCAATAACTTACAGCATCGTGTTTGAATGCGACAAATTTTACCACACAAAAATCAAGCCTTTTCTTGTCGAGATCCAGTGTTACAAGCATTGCTTGGTACCCTATTAACATGGGGCTTAACTGCCTTAGGCTCTGCAATGGTTATATTTTTACAGGTTAATCAGGTAAATTAGGATCAAAATTGATAATTGAATTCGATCAACTCATGTTCCTTTTGTTTTTGTTTTGTTTTTTTCCTTTTTTTTGTACAAATTGAAATCTGTAGCGGAAGTCATTAGATATTGCTCTGGGTTTTGCAGCTGGCGTTATGATTGCCGCATCATTTTGGTCATTATAAGCTCCAGCCAATGAATTAGCTGTTGCTTCTGGTATATACGGAAAAAAGGGAGAATATGCATTCATACCGGTAGCTGGAGGTTTTTTACTCGGTCCCATATCTGTTTCTGCCACCGATAAAGTTATTTCATAATTAGGAATAAATAGTTCACACATGATGATTGGTAATTTTGTAAATCGTATACCGTTCTATTATAGCGATGAAAGTAGTTAATAGATTTTACTTTTCCGCCATCCTCAATGGTGGAACAAGTATTGGTTTTGGGTGTTGTTGTCGCGTTGTCGTTGTTGTTAGTTATTCCAATAACTCTTTCCCAGTCTACTATAAATCAATGCAAACTTTTTTTTTGTGTAGAGGGAGTTCTCAGAATGATCCCTATTGATTTGGGAGGTATGAGACTTCATAGAATTTTTTTTATGGCTGCCCTATGAATTTTTTTTTGAATTTTTCTCAAAAAAATTTTCTCTCGCCAATCGATTGGAAATCGTCTAAAAGTAAAAAAACAATTTTTTTTTTTTTGAAGAAAAAAAACTACCCAAGGGTCCCCCCTTGCAATCTGAAAAAAGAATTTGAAATTTTTTTTTTCTCGTCAATTGATTGAAAATCGTCTAAAACGAGTAGAAAAATCAATTTTTTGGAAAAAAATATTTTGCTCCAGGGTCCCCCCTTGCATTTTTCAAGAAAAATCAAAACATCATTCAATTCAGAAACTATCTCTCATATAATCATGATAAATGTGCGGAAAAGTATGTTTTAATCCTTAAAACTATTTATTTTTTCTTACATTTCAACTAACATTGACGCACACAAATAGCACTAGACGATGCGGAAACTTCGGCACAATTAGCAAAAAAATCGCAATATAGTAAAATGATTTCATCTAATTATAATATTCAAACACTTAAACTAAGGTGACCAACTATTTTTTGAGTTGTCGGAAGAAAGAGGAAAAAAGAGGAAAGGGGAACATTTTCTGTAAAAAGGTGAAATTCCAAATATTTGGTCAGAAGCCACAATTTCGAAAAAACTTCAATTTATTTTATTTTATTTATTTGAGAGGAATTCAAAAAAGATCAATTTACTTATTGAACAACATAGCATAAAATAATATCTGTGAGGTACGTACTTCCCTAGTATTTGTACTCAGGGACGGTGTACTTGTACCAGTGACGTCATCCGTGGACCAGGTTAATGCGTACCTATTAATTGTCAGCTTATTTCTAGCCCGCACATGCTTCAGGTTCAAAAAATCTAGTCCAGAGACACAAAACCTTGCGTAGGTATGCATGTACCTGGAACATCCCTAAGAAATACATACTTCATAGATATTTTTTTAGGCTCTGTTGAACAATCAACATTGTGTACTGGGAAGAAAGATATTATTAATCGATGTTGACTGTTTCCACTTGGTTTAAACTTTGAGCAGCTTCTGATTGCGTATATTTTTTTGTTCCGCCAACCCCTTCCAATAATTGTTCGTTTTCCTTCCGATAGTCGTGATATTCGTTGGAGGCATATTTCCAATGGTATTTAATGAAGACAAATGTGTTAACCGTTTCAATAAACATTCAAGCTTTATCGTCAGCATATGGATGTAATCTAAAAATGAGGAATATTTGTTTGTGGGAGAAAACTGTTGAGAGAAAAGAGGAGAAAAGTCGGAAAACGAGAATTTTCCTGCGCTTCCTCCTTGAATTGGTCACACCTTACTTAAACCCTAAACATTTTCATCATTTTTTTTCTTTTTAACATACAGTGCGAACAATTGAAGAGCAATCGACCACAATGATTGGTATGGATAGCTTTATCGATTGCTTCAATCAATAACATTCCAATTTAATGACATCTCGTCGTCGAACCTTCAAAAATAACAGTGATAATCGAGACACTGAAACATATTCGGCTAGTCAACAATAGCGTGTCCCAACTATTTTGAATCAACAATCAACACATACTTCTAGGATCGTCGTAGGTTTTGAGTTACAATAGTAAAAGAAAAGCGGCTAAAAATCTTTCCTCGTCTTCATAGCGCGGAAAGAGAGTCCGTATATTTGCTTGAGTCTTTATAGTATTCAAGAGAGTATTATTTGAGCGATATAAAAAATTCATGGCGACTTGATCATAATTCCGTCGAACGAAATTCAATTTTATTTCTACAATGCTATTTTTTGAATATCTGAAGTTTCCCTTCCGAAATCACGATTTTGATCAAGTAGCCAAAAAATTTGTATATCTCACAAATAATACTCTCCCGAATACTCCAAAAAATTGAGCAAAAATACGGACTCTCTTTCCATACTATGAAGACGAGGAATCAGATCATTTAATTGCAGTTCACTTTGAAATTCTGATCATTTTTTATTTGTATGAAAAATGAGACGAAACGATACGAATAAAATGTGACATATTCTTCACAGCAAACTACAAAAGCAGGCTCAATTCCCCTTTCATATTCCGGAAACTTTAAAGTTATCGGGAGACGTGAGACCTACATCGAATAAGCTGAAATTTTCACCATCAATATTTTGAAAGATTCTCTTTCGATTGAGACCAGGCACTTTTGGAATTTCCGCTACTCGAAAACACCTTAATGTGCATTGTGTCTTGTGCCTTGACGTTGGACTTGGATGAATATTTTCAAAATATTCATTCAAAAAAGAAAATCGGAGACAAAAATATGCAAATCATTGATGCATTGATTTTGAAATATTATGGCCAAGCAAACAATATTCAACATGCATTGTGCATGCTGCATGCTCATTATAGTTCAAATTGAAAATATAGGAAATAACCTCGATCATTATTGGAATGTGAATTATATCAAATTGAAAATTTAAACAAGTTTTTCCATTTAGCGAGAAAAAAAGACTAATAAATAAAATACACTGCCAATTAATTGACAGAATGCTTGATGTTTTGACATTAGAATCAATCATGCAATACAAGAGTCTCACCATCGAAATTAAATCGAGCGTCACCAATAATAGCATTGACGTTTACTGAAAGAAATCTCTCTTGTATTCCATCATTGTTTTCAATCTCTAAATTTTAATGGAAATTGAAATGTTGACGATTCTTTTCACTAAAATGGGCACGCCCCCTCTATATTGACCCTTATCGACCCACAACTATTACCAGTGGATAAAAGACATCTAGTTCCATCATCTGTGATGCTAGAACATCGGGCGTACCCATCAATCTCATTTTATATGCACTTAAAATGATGAAAACGTCTGTGTGAAGAAGGACATTTGGACCATCCCGAAATAATGACGTCTAATGCATTAGTCGTCGTGACGTCTAATGCACGTCCAACATTATCTGAAGCGGCAGCATTTAGAACTGATCTACACTTGACGTTCGTGGCGTGCTATTACAAATATTGTGCAATCTTGTGTTCGAAGTTTTAAAGGGTTTTGAATTGAAAAAATTGAAATTTCGTGAAAAATAATCAAATTTTCCACCTTTTCACTTTTTAATTTCATGATTTATAATAATTTTTATGATAATTAATTCACTTTCGTTCGTCGTAGCCGTTGTGCTTTGGTGAAATGTTTCGCACGTTATGAATTTGAGCCTTAGCAGTTGGATTGTCAAATATTGTACTTAGTTCGGACTTTACTCGCTTTAGCACAATTGGCGCTCATAGTTCCCCTCAACAGATATGTCATAATGTAAAACTATATACAATTATTTCGAGATGTTTGGACCCATAATCTGTTAACCACTGAGCTTTAACCCGTGGAAATTTCACTGCGACAACTAGACCCTGGGGGCGATTGGATTAACTATGTTTAAAGCCGCAAACAAAAAACTGAAAAACGAGTTCAAAGCTTGATTAGTGTAAACACATCAAGCAATAAATGGAATCTTCCTTCATAGAAATATTTTTGTTTTTTGTCATCCTCTGTCCGAACTGATCCACCAAATAAATTACTATTAGCTTCGATTCAATATTGTAGTTTGTAGTATCAATATTCCGAACACAATCGTGGTCGGTCACGTATATATGATTTAAATCGTTAAAACTGTTTCGTTCTCAAAACGGAATAAAGTAATATATATGCTCTCTTTCCTCTTTCATATATTTTATTCAGATGTACTTTAATGCATGGTGCCTTCAAATTCTACTTTCAATTGATGCGAAAAAGTAATGTGACTTTTTCATAATTTAATCGCTAATCACTTCAGCATGTTTAGAGATAAGAGCCAACATATTCAAATCCATTGCATTCAATTTTAACTATATCCATGATATAGTTGAATGTGCCCATTCAATTTTCAATTCACGTGCTACTTATCCAGTGTGTATAATTTTCAATCGATATATTTGCATCGGTTTCAGCTCCAAAAAATAGTTGTGACATCATTCGTTTCAATAATGAAATTGAATTCAAACGAAATTTGCCGCCATTCATTCATCCAGGATGACGGAAGTTAAATAAATACACATTCATATCGAGAATACACGTTATGCGTATGTGCGCGTGTCAATGCATCCGTCGTTATAGCTAAGCGAGTGTTAGCACAATTGAAAGCATGTACAGTGTACAGTGTACAGTGTATACATGTAGTTGAACATGAGCATATATGTGTTGTTGAAATGAATGTGCCGCCATGGAAAAATACCATAATCGATTCAATTCATAGAATGCACAACAACATCGACATCATTCACCTACACAAAATGGTTCGTAAACATAATGGTTTTAATATTTTTTACAAAGTCAACTAAATTCTGATCACTCTCGAGTACATTAAAATTTTTATACAATTTTGTTTTCATTTAAGTTTAAATGTGAGCAGTGAACATTCAATTCTGTGAACGAAGAAATTGTGCAAAATTCAACAGAAAATACAGAATTTTAACGACTATAAAAAGATGAAATCACTTGAAGGCAACGAATCATCAACGACAGAGTCTTCACAAATGAAAATCAATAGTAACAGTTGCTGTGAAGAATGCCATGCCGGAGTTTCGAACGAATTTTCACCTCAAAAAACATTGCATATGTTGCCCGTTGAAATAATCGAAAAAATTTTAGAATTTATGTCACCGAAAGATTTGGCCCGAATGTCTGTGACATGTCATAAGTTCCGAGATGCAGCAAGAAAACATATTCAGCTAAAACATCGATGTGGAGAAGTTACAATTGATACTAATCGCGGCGATGGACAAGCTGATTTCCGAGAAGAGAGAAATATTTACATAATAAGATTCAGAAGTTTGATTCCGTGGGTCGTAATCAATTTGTGCAATGATGAAAGTTCAAATAATGCGCTAAAATTGGTAAAGGACAACTGTTGCAAGCACTTGAAGTGGCTTCAGCTAAAAGGAAACAGTGGAACGAAAATGCATGATCTCGGTATAATTGCTGAAAATATTCAAAGTTTGGAAACCTTAGAACTTTACGGAATAAATAGCTCAACAATTGATTGGAATCTATTCTTCAATTTACGTACATTGTGTATAAAATTGGATCATCAAATTACATTAGA
>GL502498.1:0-16697 GCA_000149185.1 Mayetiola destructor
ATGCGACTGAAAAATGCTATCGCGAGAATTTGTTCCAGGTTTTTAGGTTTTCTTAAATCTTTTGTTTCTAGTCTTCATTTTGCACCCTTTTACGCGTTGAATACGCTCCTGATTGGAGAGATGAAAAAAAAAAACACATAGAAAAAGTCAACATCAAAAAGGTTTTCTTTGCATGGAATAAAATAACACAGATTCAAAGTGACATTTGGACAATGATTGAAAAGTAGATGAAGGTAAAGGAAACCAAAATGGAAAAAGAAAAAAACAAAAATACTTTCGAACAAAATTCAGTCAACTCACGTTTATCGAAGCAGTAAACTGTCATAAACTTAATATAAAACAAAGTGCTGTCCAATGGAAGTTTCGTTTCCGGATACTTTTCTTTTTCGGTTTGCATTGCTTTAGACTTTAAATGGGTTGAAGGCTGCAATGACATAAATTGATAGAATAATTTTCGATTACCCTGATTCTGTTTGAATTTTTTTTTTACGGAGAATGGAGAATGGAAAACAAAATACGTGATGTCAACTTTTGCAAAAAAAAAAAAACAAATCAAATTTCGATGGATTTTAACCATTAACCATTTTTCTCTTTCCTGTCCACAATGTCACTGTCATGCCATTTTTTTTAAACTTGTTTTCGTTTCTTTTTGTCAATGTTTTTGCCATTGAAATGCGCTTAACGGGATCCGCTTACGGCATTTTACATGAAAAATATTTTTTTACGATTTTTTTTTTTCATTCAATGTATTTCGTCAAATGGACGCGCATTTTCGATTATTTTCTACTTGTTCTTCATTTTTTTTGTGTGTGTGTGTGTTCATCTGTGTAATGAAGTCATAACAATTTTAATTGAATTTTATCCAAAATGGACGATGAATACATTTTTATAAAAGTGCAACAATTCAAGCGGATTAACTTCAATAAACGGCTTTATAAAAATGACCTGTTTTTTCTTGTTGTTGTTGTCAATGAATAAACAAAAAATGAAGAAAGATTTCGATATTTCAAGTTTTTGATAATGTTCGCATTGTTTGTTGTATTTGTGTGTTGATTTTTGATTGTCGTTGTATAATTGGCGAAAAAGCATTTTTCATGTTATCAATGAAATTTTTATCGCATAAAATTACAATTATATTGCCATGGCGAGTACATAAAAAATAAATTATTGAAATGTCTTGAATCGTAACGAAAAGAAAAATATTATTATTATTATTATCATCGGTAATCGGCCGAAAAATGTGGAAAATGTAAAGACACAAAACACAAAACGCAAAATGTAAATATTATAATATTGATGGCCATTCATAAATTTTCTAATCGCAAAAGAGCTGTGCAGAAGCCATTGTGGTAATTTGGAAATTGGAGAATACAAGTTTAGTCAGCACAATAAATTTGTCGAAAAGGAAGAGACACGCAAATGAAAAGAGAAAAAAAAAACAACAAAAAATCGCATAAATAAATTTTTATTGGTGTCTTTTATGGATTTTATATCGGTGAAGGCAATCATTAAATGTGAATTTTTATTTTCATTTGGCCCATTTGTATTCATACAATTTCATTGGTTCAATGTTCAAACTATATTCGCTGGTTTGGATAATTTTGTTCGTTCCATTCATTCCACAGTATTTCGATTTTTCGTGTGTCCCATTTGTTATCAATAACAGTTAACAGTTAACAGGCTTTATGGAATAAATATTCGAAATGGCACAACGGGGCTGTCGCGTATGCCAAACGAGCATATTTTCAAATAAAATGCACCGTGCGAAATTGCTTGAAAGAACCATCGCAAAGAAGAGGAGACAAAAAAAATAAAAAATTGGTTGTATAAGTTATTGAGCTATTGTGCACTGGGGTGAAAATAATTCAAAATTATTGTTTGGCCCTCCCAAACCCGACAAACGACACAAAAACACACTAAATCAACGAATAAAAACGATGTTGTCAGCTGATAGCGAAAGATTGCGAATTTATCATTTTTTTCATTTCTTTTCGTACTTCAACGTTCACCGTTCATCATTCAACCCGTTTATAATGGTGTGTTTTATTTCCAACTGAACACCGGATCGTCAGTGTGTTATCCATTTTTGCATTGGATTTTGTTGTTTTTTTTCTTTTTCATCCGATTCATTGGGAAAATTGCTTAGACATTTTTCAAAACCCATCATGCCAGTAAAAACGAATGTATTTTTTGAATTATGAGTGCTTTTGATGGCAAGATATTGTATCGTTTGGCCGCGATAAACGGTATACAAGTGAAAAAAAAACAAATTTTCCACCCAAAATAAAATACCATAAACAATCATCGATGTAATTCAGGGAGAATTTGCTGTTTGAAATTGATTAGAACTGACAATATCTTTTGTGTGTCATAAATTTCGGTACGTGGCGCCTCATACCAGGCAATAGTATCAAATATCATTTGCCCATAATTCGATTGAGTTATGTTTTATGTTCATGAATAATTCGCTTCCAATGCGCCATTTATTTGTTTTGTTTTGTTTTTTTTTTTCAGGAATAAATGGCAATGAAACCGAAACAGAAGGCAGTTAAGTTTCATTTTATGACGTCTACATCGTAACATTTCAAATGGTTTTGCTTTGTGCTCGTCCTTTATTTGATGAACGACAAAATGAAACCCTTCTAATATATCGTATTTATAGTTATATCTTGATTGGCAAACGATTGAGCTTTCAACATTGCACGGGTTGCGAATTAAATTGCTCAACAACCGAAATATGATACCTCTGGTTCATCCGACAGCCGTTCGATTATTATTATTATTATAATAAAAAAAACTGAATCATGAAACTGATGCACTGCGGGAAATCGTTCAATGTTCAATGTTCAATATTCAAGGCAAACAAATATATCGATTCACAATTACTGGTATGCGATTTGCGGCATAGGTTGTGCCTTTAAAAAAGGAAAAAAATTTCAAATATGGATTGGATCATAATAAAAAAAAAACTGACTGAATATAAATGCTTGCACATCTATGTACCTCAATATTTTCTGATTAAATTGAATCAATTCATTTTTATTGTCGTTCAACACTCAAAAAATGATTTATCGATGAAAATGTACGTGTGCGTACGTTTAATGCATTATCCAGGCCATTTCGTTTATTGTGCATGCATCATTCATCCATTGAATGATATGTTCCATCCCTTTATTGCTTCAATGTCAAGCGTAAAATTTACTAAACTGTTTTTGGTGTTAAATTGTTGATGGTGTCGAATGAAGAATATTTTTATGAAATTTTATCGCTTTCTTCTTCGTTTTTATTCACCGATTCCGTACAATTTTCGGCATAGCGATATTAAGTGAATATGGACGATGGAACGAATGGATTTTGAACTGTTATGTGCTGTATCGGCACCAATAATAGCCAAATCTGAGTAAACGTTTTCGATGCCCTTTTCGTCCTCTTTTTTTCTCTTTCTTTCTTCATATTGTTAAATGTTTAATGTATTTGATATTCCCTTAGTTTTCATTGTTTCCATTGTGCAATGTGGTGATAAATTGATGAACGTCGACATTAAATACGCCCCATGGCAGCAACCATTATATTTTATTTTGTTGTTTGTATAAAATATCTATGTGTGTTGTTTTTTTTTTGTTTTCTCCCTTTGCACTCTCTTAACCAGATTTCGTTGTTCATTTCGTTTTTTCTTCGGTCGTTTTTCATTTCCATTTTCACATGTCCGTTTCGATATATGGATTCGATGGCATGCTTATTTCGGCATGGTATATTATTATGTATGAAACGGTAAGTGCACACACACACACACACACACACACACATCTCATATATGTAAGCTTATAATGCACCCATCGAAAAATATTGCACAAAATAAATGGACACGAATATTTTTATTCGAGAAAATGAATGAAAGATTGAGCACGAACGTGTTAGACAGACACAGCACAGCATAGCAGTAAGGTTGAAATATTGAGTCATTTGTTCTGTTTGCTTTTGATGTCAAAGTGGATTTGGTAATGGGGTGCGAAATTTCCGTCTTTTTCTCTTTTTCAACCTTTTCGCTCTTCTGTTGCTGGATGAATAATTGATTTTGCGTATAAATAAATATTCAACGATCATGAATGAACCGTATGTTAAGCCATTTTATAGCGAATGGCAATGCTGATAAATGGCAAACAGATTTAGGTTTGGCCTGGATTTTGATTGATCCAACAATAACAACAGCAACAACAACAACAACAACAAAAGAGTAAAAGCCAAACGACACTGAGGAAAAAAAATGTCTGTTTATTTTTAATGACTCTTTTAATGTAATGTCACAATTTCTCTCTCTCTATCTGTCTCTCTCTCTCTGTAGCTCTCTTGGTTCATTTTCTAGGTCCACTTCGCCATCAATATATTCCTCATATGTTTTCATTCCCAAATACTCTTATAGTTTATAGCCCAGTGGGTAATATTTTCTGCACTTCATCCTACATGTGCCGCATGAAACATAATTTTCTTTTCTTTTTTTTGCTGCCAGAAAATTTATAGTTTTTGTTCATGGACAAAAAATACCCGAAAAAAAAGAAGAAAAATGAATATGAAAGAATTACATGAAAAAACACTATGTGCGTTTAATTTATGATTATGTGCACTTCTGGTGTTTTCAGAATTGGGTAGCAGCTGAATTATTATGCGATTTGAGCTCATGTGTCACATTGAAATGAGAATGAAAAAAAAATAAAAGAAAAAAGAAAAAAGAAAAAGTCATCTGTATTATGTTTGGCACTGTTATTGTGCTATTGCTGTAGTTAGAGTGCCGGTGATGGTGTATAGTGTTTTCAAGAATGGATGAATGTTAATGGCAACACATACAAAGTCAAATTGTCATAAATCGTCGTACAACGTTTCTGCAGCTCGGCAGCTTGCGATTTTGAAATTCAGGACCAAAAACATTTGCAAAATGAAAAATAGCATCGATTCCGGGCCCATTTTTGGTGGTGGTTAAAAATTTGACATTATGCTGAATTTCATTCGAAAAACGTTTTTCGTTTCGTTCAATTTGAATTATATACGATAAGAAAAGTGCTTGACTTTGCGTTCGAATCATCACTGTTGCTTTCGTTACACCAAAATACTATCTATACAAAAAAAAAGGATTTGGAATTTTTTTGTTCTCTTTCTTTCTATGAAACGTTATACCTTAACGCCGTCACACCGAATATGGTCGAAATTTTTTTTGATTCGTTATGGAAATTTATTTTCGTTTGATGTGCCAAATTTGTAGGCTTTATTTTGAAATTTCCATTTTTATCCATGCCAATGCCAGGCTAAAACTGCATATGTGTGTTTGTGAACAAAGAAAACGCATTACATAACGAAAGATTAATGAGCCAATTTATTATTTTGATTTCTTTGTTGTTGTTGTTGTTGTTGTTTTATTTTTCTCTCTCATTTAATGCAAACGGCTGGAGATGCCATGTATCAAACATCCAAACAATTTAATGTCTGTGCCGGTAGATTTGTTCCCCATATCAATGGAATTAAATTTCGTCATTGGCAAAAATCTGATGCGGTCGGTTTTGTTGAAATTGACAGATTGTTTGGTTTGGCGAAATAAAGTAAAATCTACACTCTGTGTGTGTGCACTGTGTGCGGTGCTCAGGCTTACAATTCTTTGTAAAATAATAACCAGAGATCAAAGAGCAATCGGAAAATGCGATAACGTATTTTGCACAGAGTGTCGCCTCTGGAAATTCAATTTTCCCAAAGAACGACAAACACAAAAAGCGACACAGAGAGAGAGAGAGAGAGAGAGAGTTAGAGAGATGAAATCCATAAACAGAGTATTATTAGTATTCAACACATTTCAATGTAGCATTATGTTTTCATCATACGGTTTATGGTATCCTTTTTCATTTTCATTTCCAAATGTAATTTTTTTTTTACTTTGTAATTCACAAACAATTTACATGCATGTAAATGATGTGTAAATTCATTTTCATATTGAATGGAACAGCGACGTCAAAACAAAAAACGACTTACACTCTCTCTCTCTCTCTCACACACACACATTCGGAACGAATAACAAAACTCCTTTATTTGATCCAGTTAACATGGTGGTTGGCACATGGAACGTATATGGCATCTGTATCAAAGTGAAACGCATGAATCGAAAACGTCGATTCAATATATACATTTATGTTTCAAATTTCAATGCATTAAATGGATTTACTTTGTGGCAGCTCTCATTTGTTTACGTATTTGTTTGGTTGCCACAGTCAATCAATTCATTTTGATGTTTAAACGATAATCAAAATGGAGAAAAAAAAAAGAAATTTATTTTTTTTGTGTGCTTATGTGTGTGTGTGTGTGTGGTTGATACTAAAAATTCAAATAATATTTCTGTCATATTCAGAGCCCGGCGGCGATCAATTTAAATTCTTTGATGTTTTCGCTTTTTGGTATTATTTTCCATAAAAACGAATCGAAACCAGTAAATTTTTTGCAGTATACCAGTTTATTTTATTGCTTCGGGATTACAATTTGACAATAACAACAACAAAAACACGAAATCCTGAACATCAGCGGGCAATAACTCAATGTGAATTTCGATATTTCAACAAAATTCCATTCGATAAAATGTTTTGTGCTCGACAATTTGGCGATGAATGAAAATAGTGGAATTTTTGTTGGAATTGTTGATGAGACGATGAATGATGAGTTGATATTTGAAATGAGCGTTTGCATTGCAGTAACTGTAATCCAGACAAATATTCAATAAATGCTAAATTAAAACCAAAATCAAATATTTTTCATCGCTTGTCTTTTTTATCTGATGAAATGATTGCGATCGGTTGGCATTTCTATAAATTTTTTCATATGAAATTCAGTTCCAATCGAGACACGCGGCGAAAGGCGAAAGAGGAGAAATTAATCGAAAATTTTGTGCAACAATGACCCAAAGTCAAAATTATTACTTAGCGTTTGGCAACGAAGACATCAAAGAAAAGCATTAAACATATGTTAACATTTCCATTTAAAATATTGCAAATTCCGATTTGTTATTACGAATTTGGAGAATGTGCACAAAAGTTCATTTCACTTGCTTTGGGACCATATTTTTGCCGAAAAAGAGATGAAAGAAAAATGAGAGGATAAAGTGAAGAAGAATGAGCTCCAAAGCGATTAAAACTTAAATCGCATAAGATTAAAATCAATGTTTCAGCGTTTGGAATCCTTTTCCATCCAACCACTATGATCTCAATATGAACGAAGTGAAAATAGCGAATGGCAAACCGAATGGTGATGTTGTAAAGCTTTTGGTTTTCATAGGAAATAACATTTGGAAAATTTACTACATGGCATTCATTACATGTATCCAATCCCGTTCATCGTATACTTTAGCATGTACAATGGCAACGGCAATGTGCAATATGCAGTGTGTACAAATAACAATCCAAAGTAATCAACTTTCATTGTTTTGGAAATTCTTTTCGCTTTTCATTTTCGCATAGAATTTTGCGTTGGACACATGCCCGTCTTCCATTGGCTGTGCTGCACTTTTGCTTTGAGACACACAATCAATAAAATAAACAAACAAAAAAATAAGAAAGAAAACAACGGAGAAATTGGTTCAAGGGATCCATTTAAATGTCATTGAAATTTATTGAAAACACTTATAATGTGCAATTTTATGTGCGGGAGCTTAACATCTTGTGAACAATGATTATGCCACATAGCAGCTAGTCATGGTGACTGCTAAATTTGTTGGCAAAGGTGCATTTAATATTCGGAAAGGATTTTATGGTGAATGGTGAAAAGGAAAATAAGGAAAATTTCAAAATTGTTCTTTGGACTTGGGGATTTTCACTATTATTTGTCCATTGTCTTGTTTGCTCAATGAAAATTTAACACCAACAAACAGCAGTTTATGTTTCACGGGGTTTATCAGCAGTAAGGAAACACAAGTTTTTGAATTGAGTGAAAACGAAAACGATTGAAGAAAAATGAAAACAGGCGAATTATTCCCACATAATCCAAATATACGATGGTGCATTTTATTGTTTTGTCCACTTACACAAAAGTTGTTTTCCTCTGAAACAATCGACACCACCGCATAATGCTATAGCAAACACTTTATATTGCTATTTCCCACTTTTGTGCATGTTTGTGTTTCCGTTTATTTTCGTAAGCGGATCCATTCAAAAAATGGATTTAATTTTTTTCCAGGAAAAATACTCAAAACCAGTTCTTGTTGTTTATCGAAAACTGTTAAACGGTTTTGTGTTGCAAAAGTACACTTGACAAGTGGCAAATATTTAATCTGATTTTTATTAGAAAATTTAATTCAAGATTCAACAAAATATTTATTGATTTGGAAAATGGAATGCAAAGTGAGTCCATGTATGCCATAAAAATGTCATTCAATGAAATCATTTTGTAATAATAACTAGGAGAGCCAGTTGCGCTCGAAATTCGACCGCATTCTAGGGAAATTTGAATTAGCTTCATAATTATTGAAATATTTTGTGCGTTATTTAGTGTGAAGTGAAGGTATTTAGTTTAGATATAAAAATAAATTTTTATTAGAAATCTATTAAGCCCATCCACCACGGCAAGGTATACCTTCTTGGATGAGAACCGCAACCATTCATTCAATAACATTCATACTTAAGCATATATTTAAATAAAAAATACATTCATCAACATAATATGAGATCAAGAATTTTATTCGAAAACTTATTCGTGTTACGGTAACAAATATTACGTATAATATGATGCTGAAATTTAGCTTGTTTTGGGAATTATAGGCCAATAATTTCTCTATAAACTATATTTTTTGTGAATACTCTATTATCATTAGATAAATGGCCATGATCTGAAGTATCTGAAATGTAAAATTGCAATCCATCAAACGATCGAACTCTGCTGGCAGCAACATACAATTGCCCATGAGTAAATACAGGTTGTGGTAATAAAATGCCTACTCTTTGGAACGTTTGCCCTTGCGATTTATTTATAGTCATTGCAAAAGCGGGAATGACTGGAAACTGAGTACGTTGAAAAGTGAACGGTAAAATTGTGCCTGAATAAGTTAAATGAATTCGCGGAATTAAAATTCGTGTGTTGCGAGCAACACCAGTCAAAACTTCACAATCTAAGGAATTTCTGTGCATTCGTTTCACACGCATTCTGGTCCCATTCACCAATGACTTCCCTGTATTTAAATTACGAATGAGCAATACAATACAGTTTTCTTTCAATACTAATTTATGTGGAGGTAAACCGCTAACAGTCAAAGAATTTAAAAATTCAACAGGATAATTTGCTTGCTCCCGAATGTCATCACAAACAATTTTATCAAAACTGAAGTATGCTTTTTCCTCCCCAGGCATACGGTTTAATATAGCAGAATTTATCATTGAGCAATCGTCATTTTTTGGGGCTAATATCACTGAATTCAAAACTTGAGAAGACAAAATACTCTCTGAAATGTTGCCAAACATATCATCAATTATATTTGCACAATCACGGAGAAGATGCATTGGAATTTCAATGAGATCTGGACCCAAATGAGGAAAATATGGCAATTCACCGTTACCAAGTGATTTTAGAAACTGGATGAATTCAAATTCATGAGGGAGAGCTCTCATGTTTTGTGTTAAAGTAACGTGATGAAAGGTAGAAAATTCTGGCCAAGATGTAATACAGTTTTCGATTAGAGTTACACGCGATCCATGGGGTATTACTGGCAATATTTGCCGAAAATCACCACACAACAAAATTGTCTTGCCTCCGAATAATTTATTTTTATTTTCACCCTCTGCCAAATCCTTCAACAATCTATCAATTAATTTTAATGCATGAAGTGGGCACATTGATACTTCGTCAATAATTATCAGTGAAGCTGATGTAATGTATCGGCCTTGATTACTGTTAGCGGTGATACTTGACACTGAATTTTCTAGAATTGGAATTGGTAACTTGAAAACATTATGCAAAGTTCGGCCACCAATCAAGAGAGTAGAAGCTATACCACTGAAAGCAGTCGGTATGCATTTGCGATTTATTGAATTTAATTTATGAATAATAGCTGTTTGCACGAAGGTTTTCCCACAACCTGCATGAGCCGTTAAACAAAATACATTGCTACCAGTATCACTTTGCAAAACTTCACGCAAAACACTATTTATTACATTGCGTTGTTCATTATTTGCTCTTGCATACATTTCATCAAATTTATTACGTTCTTCCTCTGGATCGAAATGATCAATTGAGCTAATATCAGGCATATATACGGGATTCGGAAGCCCAAGCTGTTGACATGAAAGATTATGTGTCAGAAGAATATCGTTAATTTCCAGAAGGGCTCGATTAAAGGAAATATCTTCACTGTATTCTCTCAGAAAATCTTCACTCATAAACATTTTAAACTCATTCCATAAAGCTAAAGCATTCGCGGGAACGTTCAAACCACAAATAAATCCAAATAATTCTCGAAGTTGTCGGGGAGATTGGGTTTCTTTCGCTTCATCCAAACATTCACGCCATTCATTATCATTAGATGCAATACCACGTGCATGACATGCCTCTACAAAAGTGGGATACAGAACATCATTGTACATTCGCATATCTTCAAAGGACTTTGGGCCACAAACATGCAACAAAAGCAATCGTAAATGAAACAGTTCGATATCTTTTGGAGAAACAACATACAATCTAGAAATGATTTTATCTGCCCCACGTTGTCTCTTTGTCCATTTCTTTCCTTGATCGTTCCATACATAATGCAATGGTATTTCGGTGTACAAAAGTCCGTGAGCTGAAGCGTCAGTTTTATTTAATTCGAAGAAGGCCAATAATTTTGTATTTCTAGTATTGGAAATCGCTGCTTGCTCAGACCCTTCTCTAAAGTACACATTTTGCCGTTGAGGCAAGTGACAATCAAGTCGAATTATAGTATGTGATTGGAAGTGCATTGGAAATTCAAATATACGCCAAGCAGACTCAGTTGAACCAACATATCGTCCATTCAAAAAATTTTCAATCTCATTTAATTGTAACTCAACATTCGCTTCAGGGTTCGCTACTCCCGATTCATTCGTCCCAGGGTTACCTGGTCTCAATTCTAATGTCGCGCAATCATACCCTTTATATACATACTTGTAAATATATTTGACACTCTTAACGGTTGTACAAACCTCAACATTTAAATGACAATTAAATTTGGCCAGAAGATATGGATTGTATGGCACTACGAAGCGATTGTCAACTGTATGTCCACGTACATCAACAGTGATACCATTATCGCGTCGCCTATAAACCGGATATCCATTCACACTATCACGCGTATTATCACAGAAATCTTTTGGAAACTTTTTAGTACATTTAGCATCTTTCATGCACACTGAATGCGGATTAAGTGTACCACATGGTCCATGCATCATATGACTTTTAACTAATTCATGCAATTTTGGGTGGGTTAAAATATTGGGAATTTCGGCACAAACAATTTTGTCAATATCAGCTGTTGCATTTACTCTATCATTACTACACATTGTTATCAATATATGTGCATGCGGAAGACCACGTTTTTGAAATTCAATTGTATAAATAATTGCTTCGACTTCACCGAAAATTTGTTTTTGAACTATCGCATCTATCAGTTCTTTAAGTTTACATTTAAACACTCGCACAACAATTTCAGGACGAAAATTAGCCTCACATCCGTCGACAGCCGCAACAATTTCTGGCCATTTCGGGTTACATGTCATGGTAATAAATAGTGACGGTTTGCCGAAATGTTGAACGATAGACATTGCGTCTAAATAATTTTGATACATGTTACGCGGAGACCCGGTAAAGGAAGATGGCAATATTATTTTACGACCCACTGTGTTAACACCATCGGCACCACTTGGATTTTGGTTCAAAAAATCAGTCAAATTATTATAAAGTTCAGCACGAAGTGTGACCTGATTATTGCGAATGAAATGTAATCTAGTGCCTTCAATGCGAACATAAATATCAACTATCCATTGAAGAAATAATTTTTGCGAACGATGCAAAAGACTGAACTCATCACGAATAGCAAGACGATAAGAAGCATATTGGAGCATCGTGACTTTATTTCGAGGAGTATTAGCTGTAGAAGTGGAAGCTATGTTGTGCGTAATATTAACATGCCAGCCAGTGTCACCATTTGGAAACAATAATGGATAAGCTAAGGGATCTAATGATGAATCCAAAACAGAAACTCTTCGAACGGCATTTGAGTTTTTCGAAAACATAACCATATTTCTTTCAAATGGTGGTTCTCCATCATCACTTTTGAAAATAGCTGCAACATCAGTTTGAATAGCATCATTGTACCGACGAAGATCTGTATCCCTGTTAACTTTTATTACCATAGAAATATTCGATGCTAAGTGTTCAGGCTGTCGACAGAATTCAGCCATTGATCTAAATGATCGTACAAACTTATTCATACGATCTAACTCATTACCCAATTCACGCATCAAATCAACATTACATTCAACATTTGCTCTTTCATTCATTCTATACTGTGTCGCAGTTTCAACATCATAAAAATACAATTGTGCATAACACGGTGCACGACCATATTCTGATGTCAATGCGCCGGCACGATGATAAAAAATATTATGAATTTTGAAATGATAAATCCCATTCAAAACCGTATCAGATAATTGAGCTTCAGAGCTAACCATGGCGAATGCAGAATTGTATGACCGAATATTCGCAAAATAATTTTTAGAACGTCTCTTAATTAAATTATCATCAGATTTGAGTCCCTCATAAAGATCCTTAAACAATGTATTCTGAGTAAGGGGAGGCAATTGAACTTTTCCTTTATGGCAACATAATGTGAATGCTTGAGTGTTACGTAAAGTAACTTCCGGGTCGAAATGTTTTGCACCACAAAATGAACAACGCAAATTTAGGGAACCACAATTATGAGAATCGAAATTACGCGGAACTAAATTTAATGCAATTTTATTTGAATCTTCTAATATATCAATATTATCTAAATCGTCGTTTGATGTATTTGCGTTTGCATTTCTAATTGATCTCATATTATTTCGTTGGCGTTGCTGATCAACCCTACCGGTAAGAAAAGCACGTCTGCGGCGAGGCATTGGAAAAATAATTTCGCTTACCGAAAATACTCCAAGTAAATTAAGTAGTCCGAGTAATCCGAGAAATCTGCACACAAAAAGAATCCAAACAATGCACCGCAAATGAAAACCATGTCGAATAAAACACAAAAAATTTTAAGCAAAAGAACACGAAATATTTCAAAAATAATAATTATAAATTCCAAGACAATTTGAAAAATTTTCAGATTTGAATTCAATTCAAGAAATTATCCACCTTTTTCCCCTCAATTAACGACACAAAATGAGCTCTTGAGTTTCTAATTACCGCAAATTGCAAATGCACACAAAATATTTCAGTAACAATGAAGGAAATCCTAAGTATTCTATGATTTTAACATTCGAATTTGAATTCGAGAAATCACTTGCCTATTTTTCTAAATTTATTAATAACCAAACAATCAACTTGTGTTCAAAACAGCCGTTGAGCTATGAATGTCAAAAAACGTTACAACTCCACCTACACAACAACATACGCACGCAGTTGCCTAAACTATACAGGCGTTTCGAACAGAAACAACACACAGGCAGGCGCTGTGTGAAATCAATATGCGATGTGCAGTATGTGCGTACATGTAGTGGTGTTCCAAATGATTGGCGCGCTTTATGAGATGGGAAAAGGAAATTGAAAGAATGCGAAACCGAAATTGTTTTTTTTATTTTTTATTTAAATTTTATTTAAATATTCTTTATTTATTTATGATTTTTTGGCACCATTATCTTAATATTTATCAAATGATGTATGTTACAACGATGAAGGAGGTAATAATGATGGCAATGAATGGAATGGCATGAAATGAATCTAAAAGAAATAGACAAAGGAAATTCAGAATTAAATTTAATAAATTTAAATCGATTAAACTATAAATTGAGAGTTAGAATTTACATTATGCATCAATATCCACACCAGTAATGGTGCAATTGAAGAATTGTGGAGGTGCGATGACTTGACCGCCCTCGTATTTAATATGGCCACGCCGGATCAATTCAAGAAAAGTGGTTTGTTGCGGGCGCACACCGAAAAGAACATCAAATGTCCCTGAAAATACAAAAAACTCAAATCAAACTCTTTTCATTCAAAAACAAATAAAAAAGTTAATTAAATATACCAATTACGTCGATCATGCCAGCACCTTTGGGACCGAAACACCCAATCACTTTCAACAGTGAGTCCATTTCCGTGGTCAAAGCCAATTTTTGAGCCATTTCTGATTATGAAAAAAAGAGAATAAAATCAATCAAATGAAAATGCGCAAAAAACACAAAAATTGAAATAAAAATTCCTTCACAACACTGTACAATACTTACCGAACGATACAAAATATCCCTGAAAAAGAAAAGAAAAGAAATAAACTATTAATTTGACGAAAATTGAAAAGTCAATAAATTTTCGGTGCATTCATACTATGACGCGACTGTGTAACGGTTTCGATCATAGTAGGCCGCGCATGGAAAGAACAGTTTCACAACATGAAATGTTTGACACGTGTTGACGCAAATGCTTCCCAGTGTATAAATTATGAATGCACCGAAAATTTATAATATGAACGAATAACAAAAACTCAGGGAAAATAAATTCAAACTTTTTTTTCACAACACATCACTATAATAAAAATCACTTCACAATACTTACCGATTTGAACGATGAGAAATATCCTGAAAAGAAAAAAAGAGAAAAAAATATTAGGAGAATGAAAATGAAAAAACGCTGTTTAGAAAATATTAGAAGAATGAAAATGAAAATACACTTACCGAAATTTGTTTATAATCCTGAAAAAAATTGAAGAAACGAAAAGGTATTAGAATAATGAAAATTAAAACGAAAAAATATTAGAAAATCGAAAATTCACTTACCGCAATGAATGCTTCGCTGAAAAAAGAAAACAACAAAAAAAGAGAGAAAACTCGTTAAAATTTTGAATTTAAACTAAAAATAAATTAATGATATTCAAAATACTTACTAAATTTGAATTTTGATACTGAAATGAAAAGAAAAGAAAAACAGAAAAGAAGAAAATAAAAGAATTAAACCAAAAAATGTTAAAATAATGAAAATTAAAAAATGCCGAAAATGTATGAAGGACTTACCGCAATGAGAGTCAAAAACAAAAGAAAGAAAAACCACCGGCAAAACAGAAAGAAGCACTAAGTAAATGTCACACGCACACTCTTATTAGATTATTGTCGACGAAACAATTAAAAATAAATCAAAATATTCATTTATCTGCATTATTCTTATACGGAAATATGCACTCACTCATCAGCGTAGACTTTATACAAAGCGAAAGACGAAACCGAAAAAAGGACAATACACATAGCGAGCGCTCATCGAACAAATTCCCCATATACACATATACATTCATTTCCATTGAGCGTCCGCTATATTGCATCATTTGACGGTGTCACTCAATCGTCATTCCTCACTATATTTCTCAAACGATGGACAGAAAAAAAAATCATAATCACTATTCCGTTTAAAACTGATAAAATCAATAAATTCACAGCACCAAAGTGTCACCAACAACAACAAAAAAGAACAGAAAAAACCCCCATCTCGTTAAACATCAATCAAGATTTTTGTTCGCTATTTTTATTAATTGGAATTTCAGAAAAGTTTTCTGCTTACGATCACGTTTTCGTAATTCAATTGATTGCTTTTCTGTAAATAACGACCAATTTTCGACGAAAAATCAAAGCTGCCAATCCCAAAAACGAATAAAACGAAAGAAAAAAACAAAAACGAAAGAAGGGGAAAGAAAAATGCATTACGAAAACATCCATGTTGAAAATTGTCAATTTGTTGAGATTAAATGTAGTAGTTAAAACCTTATAAATTATGTCACTAAATATATTTTTTTCCTAAATATTTACATTTCAATGTGCGTTCTGTGCATTCGGCGTTCTTTTTCTCTGTCTTTCATTCTTTCTGTTTTGTTGCTGGTGTGCATTTCATTGGTTTCGAATGTTGTTCAGTTGAAATTTTTTTTTTTTGATCTCAATCACTTGAAATAACAACACTTTTGGCTAAAGCGCACACTTTATGTCTCAAACAGATTGAAATGTAAGTGTTATCTAATTGTAATCCAAAGCAATAGCAGAATAGCATGAGGAAAAACTAAAATCCATTTCGTTCTTCATAATTTATTTTATTTGTTGCATTTGTTTGTAAAATGTTAAACTCTGGGTTCGTTTGGTTGAATTATGGACTTTTTGAAATGGCTAATCGTACATGGTATGACATTAAAAACAACAACAGCACAAGCAATTAAACGATTCGTGTTTTGTATTTTTGTTGTTGTCGTCAAAACGATTGAGAATGTGCATTTCATTGGAATTTCAATCGTTTATCGTTATTGCTGCAGTTTTGATAGGTTTTTTTTTTCTTCCCATTTTTCTTTATTAAATACTTAATATTGCTGTAGCAGTAAACAAGTTAAAGCAAGTTTTTAGTAGCAAAAGAGATTTTTTGTAACGGTCGTTTATTCAATGATGAGACCACATCTGTGTGTGTTCGAATTGTCGACAATCAACATTTAGTTGAAGTACAACAGC
>GL502501.1:17801-28079 GCA_000149185.1 Mayetiola destructor
TGGGTTTGAGTATTGAAACATACTTTTCCGCACTGTTTTCATGATTTTTTGATAGTTTCCGAACTGAATGATGTATTGATTTTTTTTTTAGATAAAATACAACGGGGGAGCCTTGGGCAAAAAGAGTATTTTTTTCAAATGTTTAGACGATTTCCGATCATTTTAGACGATTCACGATCGATAGGCGAGAAAAAAATTTAAAAATTTTTCCAAAATTTTCAATTTTTTTTCGAAAACTTGCAAGAGACAGACCACTGGGCAAGATTTTTTTTTCAAAGATTTTCTGTAGTAGCCATAAAAAAAATTCTATGAGGTCTCATACCTCCAAATCAATAGGGATCATTCTGAGTACTTCCTCTACACGATAAAAAAGTTTGCATTGATTTATAGTAGACTGGGAGAGGGTTATTGGAAACATCGATTCGATTTCATTCCTGATATTCGGCATCCGATTCAATATAGTCATCATCCAGCATTTCATCTGTCGATCTTAGTGTGACTTAACAAGTTTTATGGATGTCTGAACCGAAAGTCTGTTTCTGATGTCATAATGAACGTTCGCCCATTCTGAAAATAGCTGTTCCAGCTGCGCTGTTGTTGCCAGAATCTTTAGAAATGTTCTCTTTACACTGTTCTACTGCTCATTTAATATGTAAATTCGAGATTTTCATCGTTTGAAGTATTCTCCATGGACGAAGTTTTCTACATGTGGAAAACGTATATTATAGTCCTCTACGTAAATTACATACACGATTCGAAAATTGTGTAAATTTACCAACCCAGATTTCGAGGCATTCAATTGTCGTTTTTAGTTATCATTTGGCAAAATAAATATTATTTGGTGCGGCCCCTTTCCCTTCTTCTTATAAATGTCGTTAATTGAATGATCAATCGATTGACTTATTGAATCTGATATATCAGGGTTAAAAATTATAGTGCTAGTAGTGAAAGTGTGGATGTGTTGACCAAAAAGTTAACCCATTTCGATTATGATTTTTCCAAAATTTAGAAGAAATAAATTAATATCAAGAAGGAAATTATCATTATACAGCGTGATTCCTGCAAGTACGACGGAAACACAACACGTGATCGTTAGACCAAAAGGAACCCCTTTTTATCCAGGGCCCGGGTGTGGGTCTGGAGCCTAACAAAAAAAAACGTCCCCAGGGATTTTCACAAGCTTTCGAATGGTCCAAACAAGAAGTCACAAGACTCACAAACAACCGAGTTAGAGCACCGACAAGAATATAAATGAAAAAACTTTGGAGGATCCTCCAAGGCCCGGGTGTGGGTCTGGAGCCGGACAAGAAAAACACGCCCATAGGTATTTTCTCAACCTTTCGAATGGTCCAAACTAGAAGTCACAAAACCCATACCACACCGAGTTAGAGTTGAAACAAGGATATATATATATATATATATATATATATATATATTCCATTATATAACTTGATTCACATCAAGCAATATCTATTTATCGAGTATTCGAGTGAAACTATGCAATCTGATTGGTATAATAGACTCCTAGCGCTGGTAACAATGATCAATGCTTTTCATATAGTTCAGATTCCAGCCGAAGCAATTGAACATAAGTCATTAGTTTCCATTCATTGGCTTCATTTTCAACAAATGTTGAATAATATGAAACCAATTCTTGTGATCCATCCTGATCAAAATCGGCTATCAAAACCGAATTCTCATGATAATTCAGATCCGGTTGACAAATTTCGGTACGCTTGCTGCCACTGCGACAAAACTGAATAATATTCCTTTGGCTTGTATTTTCGATGCGAGTATCGGTTGAATTGAATACAATTAATACAATAGTTTCTTTGATAAGGCGCATTTGCGGTGCAAGAACAGCTGAGTTGATTTTATCACTTAGTGTTGATGCGACATTTCTCTTCTTGTTAGATTCATTATTTGTATTGGTACTGTTATTTTGTTGACCGTTTCCATTCATATCCCATGATCGTTTTTTCCGCAAAACATTATCGAAATGATTGAGTTAGAGTTGGAAAAATGATATATATATATATATATATATATATATATATTTCCATTATATAACTTGATTCACATCAAGCAATATCTATTTATCGAGTATTCGAGTGAAACTATGCAATCTGATTGGTATAATAGACTCCTAGCGCTGGTAACAATGATCAATGCTTTTCATATAGTTCAGATTCCAGCCGAAGCAATTGAACATAAGTCATTAGTTTCCATTCATTGGCTTCATTTTCAACAAATGTTGAATAATATGAAACCAATTCTTGTGATCCATCCTGATCAAAATCGGCTATCAAAACCGAATTCTCATGATAATTCAGATCCGGTTGACAAATTTCGGTACGCTTGCTGCCACTGCGACAAAACTGAATAATATTCCTTTGGCTTGTATTTTCGATGCGAGTATCGGTTGAATTGAATACAATTAATACAATAGTTTCTTTGATAAGGCGCATTTGCGGTGCAAGAACAGCTGAGTTGATTTTATCACTTAGTGTTGATGCGACATTTCTCTTCTTGTTAGATTCATTATTTGTATTGGTACTGTTATTTTGTTGACCGTTTCCATTCATATCCCATGATCGTTTTTTCCGCAAAACATTATCGAAATGATTGAATTCGGTGGTTGTACTTGATTCGGCTGACATACTTTTGTCCATTTGATGGGATCGTTCATCCGATTCATCTGTGTTATTCGAGCTCCACTCCCAAAATTTAATCACAAAACCATGTACGGTTGACTGTGATGGATTATCACTTTTATTGAATGATAGACGAGCTGGTACCATTCCATACATGCGTGTTCCATTAAAATTTCGAATAATTTTCGGTTTTCCCTTCTGCTCCGAATAATCAAGCAATGTCACCGTTACATTACATGAGCCAGGACAAATGCCATAATTTTCGACAATCAATTGTTTTTCATTTAACGTATAAATGTTTCGTTGTTGAAGTGTATCTTTACGTTGTCCATAGAATTTATGTTGGTTTTTTCGAATATCAACACCGTTTGCTGATAGTTGAACCGTTTGATTAGTCATCTGGAGATAAAGCTCTTGCAATAATTCCACCTTACGAATATCCGTTCCATTGATAATGCAATTATAAGAAACTCTAAACTGAGCATCTATTTGAAATTTATGAATATACGAACAGTTCTTGATGACGAAGTTTTCCCCAATTTGTGTTCCTTTCGCTCCCGAAATCAATTTGAATGCATTAAATGTACGATTTTGTTTCGTAACCGTATATACGATGAGTAAATCGTAAACGTGGTCACCATTTATATCCGGCAATACTAAGGGAAAATTTAATTTTTCTGGTGTGATGCTGGTGTGTTCGGACAAATGCCAAATCCATTCGCCTGATATTGGATTGATGCAACTCATTTCACCATATTCATCGATTATCAAGCAATCTTTATTGCCACTCAAATCGGCATCAATTAAATTACAATCAATGATGAGAGGTTCATGCACGAGCTCATCATACCATGCAATTTGACCTGAAGTTCCAACTAAAGATATAATACCATTTCGTTTTGATACCGTACCACCCGAATGGTGATTGTTTGATTCATCGTTCGTAAAGAAATGATTAACTCGATACATGAAAACTAAATTCATGCTTCGATCACGTACTCCATGCACAATATTTATTTCACCTTTCAATTCGACCCGTTCATAATTTCGTAGCCAATTAAACGTACGAATTCGTTCACTCTTTGGTGAACATTTGTTGGAATCTGAACACGGTAATATCCATATAAATAAAATAATTGTTAAAATGCACAGCAGCAACGATATTATGAAGAATATTTTACGTGAATTGCTCATTGGCTGGAATTTTCGTAAATTTGAACTTAATATTGCCACATTATCGGCATCGCTTTGAAGTTGTCCATGATTCGACATTCCAATGTATGGTCTATCTTCACCATCACTGTTACAATGATTCGAACGGACATCAACCAATGAATCGGATATTATATGTTGACGATCACTACCATCATATCGACTGATTGAAGCATGAAGGATACTTCGGGCAATTATTTGATTTTTCTTCAATGAATTTCGATTTAATCGCAAATGAAATTCATCTTCACTTTCGGAATCGGTCATGTTTTGTGTTATAGCTGTGTACATACTCTGAGGCGGATCTCCTGCTTGCATCGTACATTTATTTGACAGACGGATGACAAAAGTTTTATCTGAAAAATGGGAAACAAATTTTAAACTCCATCGATAATAATTTTTTTTGAAGCTAAACAAAAATTGCGAAAACTAAGCTCACGTAAAACGATTAAAAACAATTGAAACGGAAAACGTTTCAACACGAATAGAAAAAGTTCAACGAATAAATGCACTCAACAGCAGCACACTTGAATTAATCAATATTATTCATTGGGAACGGCCACAAGTTAATAATCAAACCAATTCAAATTCTTTGAATAATTCCATTTCTGTTAATGAATTTATCAATTGATATGGTGACATTTAGATCAAATATCCTATTTACTGTCTCGTTTAATCAAACTGTTTCTCAAGTTTCTAATGCTTAATCTGTTTATTACCTGTCTTAAAGTATGAAATAACAAAAAATAAGGGAAAAATTGTCGGACCAACTGACTTATCGAAATGTCAAACAACGCCATTGCGGCGAAATAAAAAAGAGCGAATTCATTTAAATTGTTCAATTCGATTAGTTTTTCTTAACAATATATATCTGTTGTGAAAAATGAAAACGTTGTCTTAATTAAAAATGTCTCTCCCCACGTTTTTTCCATTTTTTGAATATTTTCTATGGAGTTTTTACCCTTTGCCAATTCATTCACTAAAAATGTGCATGATATCATCGTGAACGGGAAAAATACCGAAAACAACAACGAACCCATGGACTTTTCAAAAGCCACTGCTAAAAAAATAAGAAATAGAACTTTATATTTACAAAACAGCGATTGAACCTTGTTTTCTTGATTTTTCGTCATTCACAAACAAACTTCGTTATCAGCTCTGCTGGTGACGACCTAAAAGACCACATTGATGAGATATGATTATCGAAAGAATAATAATTTCTTTTATTATTTCGAAAACATTTAATCGATTTGAATTCATCTTACAAAATAATAATAATAATGGGACTCTCTATCTTCGCTAACGTATGCGGATATTTTCGATGTTGAACTGTGAATGAATTTTGGGCAATGATTTTGCGTGTCAAAATTTAATCAAGGTCCAATTAAACCTTAATAAGATTCACGTATTTTTATTTCTATTCCAATCTGGAAAAATGCAACGAAAACACAATATTTTAAAATTAAAGTAAGATCTTTCCGAAATTATTCATAAATAACAGCAATCAGAGTTTGAATTTGTACAAACAAAATTTTATAAGAATACGGAATGAGATTAAAGGCATTTTCTGATAAGACAAATCAATCATTATGCACCACAGGTGCATACTATATTCGGCGTAGAATTTTTTTTTTTTGTTTTTTCTCCGTCCACCATTTGGATGAGTTTTTGACCAACTTCTAGTGGTCGGATCGGGCTGAAACTTCGGATCTATATGTTTCAGATGATTCTCTATCGATTCCAAAAAATTTCAAAATTTCCAAAAAATTTCAAAATTTCAAAAAATTTTCAAAATTTCAAAAAAATTTCAAAATTTCAAAAAATTTTCAAAATTTCAAAAAATTTTCAAAATTTCAAAAAATTTTCAAAATTTCAAAAAAAATTTCAAAATTTCAAAAAATTTTCAAAATTTCAAAAAAATTTCATAATTTCTTTCAAAATTTCAAAAAAATTTCAAAATTTTCAAAAATTTTCAAAAATTTCAAAAATTTTCAAAATTTCAAAAAATTTTCAAAATTTCAAAAAAAATTTCAAAATTTCAAAAAATTTTCAAAATTTCAAAAAAATTTCATAATTTCAAAAAAATTTCAAAATTTCCGAAAATTTTCAAAAATTCCAAAAAATTTCAAATTTTCCAAATTTTTCAAAGTTTCCAAATTTTTTTTTAAAATTTCCAAAAAAATTTTAAAATTTCCAAAAAAATTTTAAAATTTCCAAAATATTTCAAAATTTTCAAAAAATCTCAAAATTTTTTTAAAATTTCCAAAAAAAATTTCCAAAAAAAATGTCAAAATTTCCAAAAAAAATCAAAATTTCCAGGAAAAAACAAAAATTTCAGAATTTCTACAGATTTTCAAAATTTCCACAAATTTTCAAAAAATTGCAAAATTTAATATTTTTGGGAATTTTTCTCATTTTTCATTTAATCGTTAGTATTTTAAATCCAATTTGAGTTTGATACGACCTGTCGTGCTTATTAGTGAATTCGGTAAGACCGAATTCTGTCGATACTTGTTTCATAATACTGTTATGAAAAAAAGATGAGTGTTGCCGAAATCATTATGACCATCCTGGAAGCACACTCTCATCAACATAGAATTGAATGATTCGATAATCATTTTCGAAATGTTAGAAGAAATGAACGCAAAAATTTGAATTTCGGCTACCAGATTTTGATCCAAAATATTAATCTTTTGGAATGCGTGGCAAATTGGTGCTTTAGCTCTATTCTCAAATGCGTAATGTTATCAAGAATGGTCTGAGTGTTTTTCCGGGTTTAATCAATGCGAGGCATGACAATATTATATAACCATATTCAAACGGACTGTTTCGAAATTTTAAACGGGACCCAGAAAATATAATAAGTTGAGGAGGAAAATTTCTGCTTGCATCTTTTGTTTGTTTTCCTAGAATGAGTTGAATGTTATCTGTATCGTACTAACATTCAACAAAACTTTTTTTTTTCTTTTTATACATACATGAGTTTTAATCTTTCACACGAAAGTAATTTTTTAGAATGGATTACTGACGTTACTTATACACACTTGTATTCGCCTTAGCGCGCAATGGACAAAAATATTGTGGTTGTTGATATGAATTCATACGTTACACTATAAATAGGGCGAAAATCCATCGAGCTATTGCTTTCATCGAACGCACTCATTCGTTAATATTGTTTACTGAATAGATTAACTGTGTGACACATTTTGTTATTTTTGTTTTCGCTTTTAAATAAATAAATTTGTTCAAGTTTTTTGTCTTAAATTCAACAAATAAATAAAATGCATTCAATGAATTCAATTCAAGTTCCTCAACATAATGGCAACGGCCATAAATACAATCAATCACCAAATGGATCGCCGTTTTCAAATAGCTTTTATAAAAATGGATCAAGTACTTTATCCGATACCGAAGAATTGTAAGAATCCATGTTTTTGCTTTTCAATAGTTATTATTTACACATTCATCCTCATTATTTATTATTTCCTCAACGTACGCAATTTTCGTTTGTGATAATTTTGTAAAGAAACATATTTTGAAGAGACAGGAACGCGTGAACGCATTAAAAATATAAGTTGTACGATTTATTATCAACCACTGATTTATGGATTTATTTTGTTCATTAGTCTTTACTGATTGTTCACTATAATTGACAGTTATGGCAATCACGTCAAACATTTCAGTTTGAATTGCATCAGTGGGATCCGAATGAGGTATTATCTCTGGACGGAAATTTTCTTCATAAATGTCTCCAATTTTGTGTAGTTCATTAAAACATTTGGCAACAATTAAATTCAATTTTAACCGATCGATTCTGAGGTGAGGTTAAAATGCTTGTCGATATGGAAATAATTGTAATAACTTCGGCAGAATGCTCACCATTTATTTGATGATTGACAAATCCCCCAGGCATTCGTTGCTCGTTTGATATGTTAATGTTGTCGTTGTATATGACTTTGGATGAATACCATTGAAAATAAACAAAATTCAAATTTTTGATATCAAAAAATTATTTTTTCGTTGTTTCTAGCACAAAATTAGGCCAAAAAAAATGTTTGCGCTCTTAAAACATACTATGCATTTGAAAGTTAAACTTATAATAGCAAATATCCTGAACAATTTTTACATTTAAATATCCTTTTTGAAATTAATTATTGCCGATGTAATGTGTGAAGAGAGATAGCTCGGTCTCGTGCTGAGAGGGAAAGATTTTATCTCTCATTATTATTATTGCAGTTTAATTTTCAAAATAGAGAAATTGAAACTGATATCAGCATCAAGATGCTGTCATACAATGATGAATTTCAATCACTACATTCTCTCACAATTCTTGATGTCCAAAAACGAAAGGAGGTTTTTTATATTTAGTTTTTTTTTTCATTTTTGCTTTGAAAACAGAAATCAGTTCACATCTCAGGCCAAATGATTGCTATATTTCTCATTGAGAATAGTCCTATTCAATGCAGTGATTATATATGCAAAAATTAAAGAATGATAATTAGTTATGCAAAACCCTTGAACTTGTTTTGAGCACACAAATTTGTCATAAACTTTTCAGCGCCCATCGATTCATGCATTCGCTTTTGATGGTTAAATTAGCAAAAAGTCTTTGTTTATTTATTTAAAAAAAAAATTCTTCACTTTTTCGTTAGCTATTCGTATGATTTGCTCAGCGGTGTGGCTAATTTCCTTCTCGATCGAACAAAGCATCGTCCAAAAATTGGTATTATTTGCGGTTCAGGTCTTGGTTCATTGGCTGAAAGTGTTGAAGATCCCGATATTGTGCCATATCAAATTATTCCAAACTTCCCGGTGTCGACAGTTGAAGGTCATGCTGGTCAAATGATTTTCGGAAATATCAATAAAGTTCCTGTCATGGTAATGCAAGGTCGTTTCCACTATTATGAAGGATATCCATTGGCCAAATGTTGTATGCCAATTCGTGTTATGAAATTGATTGGTGTGACGCATTTGATTGCAACAAATGCGGCTGGTGGATTAAACGAGAAATATAATGTGGGCGATATCGTTATTGTTAAAGATCATATCAATTTAATGGGGTTTGCTGGAAATAATCCATTACAAGGTCCAAATGATACACGATTTGGGCCACGTTTTCCTCCAATGAATAAAGCCTATGACGTTCACATGAAAAGAGATGCTTTTGAAATTGCGAAAGAGCTTTGCATTCAAGATCAAGTACATGAAGGCGTTTACACTTGTTTAGGCGGACCAAACTATGAAACTTGTGCTGAATTGAAGATGTTGAAAATTCTTGGGGTCGACTGTGTTGGAATGTCGACGGTACATGAAGTATGTAACACAAACAGAAATTCGTTTATTTTATTTAACTCCTTTCAAAATTTATTTATTTTAATTGAATTGCTTTTTATCCTTGCGATAGATTATTACTGCCAGACATTGTGACATCAAAGCGTTTGCTTTCAGTATCATCACAAACAAATGCATTACGGAATATGATAGCCAGGAAGAACCGGGTCACGAAGAGGTTGTTGAGGCTGGGAAGAAAAGACAATTCATTCTGGCCGAATTAGTTCGACGTGTTATTAGCCGTATTAATATTGAATATGATTCAAATTAAGCAATCAGTATATAGAAACAAACAATTATTCATTCCCTTTTCACAGAGTCCGGCGAATTAATCATCCAGATTACAATTACAAATAACGATTGCATTAACGTATTTTGTGTTATTGTAATCCCAAAAGTAATCTGTCAGAATACAAAACACGTTAATGTAATCGTAATTCGTAATTGTAATCCTGATTACAAAAATGATTACTTTTGAAAGTTAGTTTTTTTACTTTTATTTTTTAAATAAAGGGCTCAGTGCTATCGATATAATTATGTTTAATTGATTCGCATCATTCTTTTTTTGGTTTGGTCAAACCGTTTGCGCATGGCACATTACATGAAAACATCAAGGGATCCGCGATCGGTGTTACATAGGAAATATGTGTTTGTCGGAGTGTGTTTAAGAAGAAATGTGTGTGTTTAATTGGAAATATGTGTGTGTTTAAGAGAGAATGTGTGTGTCGGTGTGTGTTTAAGAAGGAATGTGTGTGTCAGTGTGTGTTTAATTGGAAATATGTGTGTGTTTAAGAGAGAATGTGTGTGTCGGTGGGTGTTTAAGAAGGAATGTGTGTGTCAGTGTGTGTTTGATTGGAAATATGTGTGTGTTGGAGTGTGTTTAAGAAGGAATGTGTGTGTCAGAGTGTGTTTGATAGGATATACAGTAGAGTCTCTATAATCGGGACAAAACGGTTGCAGACCAAATGTCGCACAAATGAGAATCGTCCCGATTACAGAAAAATAAGTTGTCTCGATTGCACATGTACACGGTACACATATGTGTGTGTTTAAGAAGGGATAAGTGTGTCAGTGTGTGTTT
>GL502504.1:0-11511 GCA_000149185.1 Mayetiola destructor
GTATGATGTCGTAGTCTTACAGTTTGTGTACACAAATCCGATCATTTACCCCAAAAATCCTGGTCAAATAAACTTTGCGAAAAAGAGAAAAGAAAGAAGATGATACTCAGTGTGCAAAGCTCATTTAGGTGGTGCATTACTTTTGTAAATGCTTCAGTGGTTTTGGGTCGCTCTTCATCTCTGTTTTTATCTTGAACGATTTTATTTTATTTTCAACATTTCATGGATTCGTATGAACTGCCGGTACATTTCTAAACTCTGCTGAATCTATCGTAGGCGCCTACACCCCTGCATTGTGTTTTCGTAAATTATATAGTAGTTGATACTGACATGTAATTCAGTGCATTTTTCTCAAAAAAAAAACTGTCTGACTGACTGAGTGAAAGCACAAAAGAATAAAACACACTTAATTCGAGTCATCGTCAGCACATGAAAAAGTTTTCTCTTTGTTACTTTCATCGCTTTGTATGTGAATATTATTCAAATGCTCCCGCATGATGTGAACACAAACAGACCATTTTAATATGCACTGGAACATTGAACATTGGAGTTGTTCCTTTTGAAGCCGTGAACAGTGAACATTACCTTCGAGTTACTTTCACTTTAATTCAAACAACAACACACCAAGACAGCAACGCGTCTACACAATTCATTTTCCTTACAAAAAATTACACTTCCAAAGAGTAATTGAAATAGATGAAATCTCTGAGCCGCTCATATGCCGCCAACAGCCAACTTAAAATGAACGCAAAAAAATGAATCGCAAAAAAAAAAAAACAACGGATCGCATGAGCGTGTGATTAAATACAATGAAAATGCGTTAAAGTGAGAATTTTCCAAATAAAAAGGCATTTCAATGATTCAAAAGGGAAAAGACGGGAAAAATTAAACCAGCATTACAGTAGCTGAAAAGCGTATACCCGAAAGGGAAATACATAAATGTTGATGCGAATAGCAAATGAAACTTTTTTTCTGTAAAAAAAAAGAAGAGAATTCAACAGAGAAATGACACACAAAAGAAATCATGAGCGCGGACCATTACACTCATTTAGAAATTAAGACTGTTGTTTTCTGTGCAGACCGAAAAACGGAATTAAAATTGGGTGAATCCATGTATTGCATAACACCAGTTACAGTGGCCATGGAAGGTTTTGTTCTCGTTAATGTTCCCCTCGATTTTGATGTGTACGGTTTTACTACCGTTTCGGTTTGCTAATGAGATGAAAGACGCTTTTAATTAAATAATTAGACGTAAGATTGCTGGATGCTGGTTGTATGTATGTCATCAAGTTCCTGCACCAGATCTTTTTTTTTTCATTTGATCACATTGAATGTGGTCACATTGCTATTGTAAATATTTCTATCGAATGGTTATCATGACGCACATCATGCATGATTCATGATTGTGAAAACGACCACCGTGAAGCACAAAATATTCGCCAACAGCAGCTCATTCAATTTGGCAGCGGTAATTTTGGAGTTTGGTAGCCGATTCGGATCATTTGTAATTCATCAATATTTCGACAGTTTTATGCCAAACACAATACACGACTGCTCAATATTGATAACTGTCACATGAACCACGAAAAATGGTTTTGTGTGTGCAATTAGCCATTGGTTTGGCTCATTAAATGGAAATAATTGCATGAATGCATTGCATTTTATGGCATTGAATAAAGCATAAACCTCATAACCGCATCATAACGTTGATTTGATTAAATTGATGCACCTTTGATGTGTGTGTGTGCGCCACCATGTGTCACAGATGCTTAATTTGAATTGATAGCTTACGCCATACTTATGTGATTCACATTTTTAATGAATTCTTTTGCGGATTGAAATTGATGTGTCCGATGTCCGATCCCCTACGCTCATTTTGGATATTTTACACCACCTAAAAATATACGCATTATTATTACTTGTAATATATTAATACTATACGCCTAAAATATCATAGGTAGAAAATGACAGATATTCCTATATAATTCCCTTAGCAGACGTGACTGTTTGACCGGAAAATATTCATCCATCAATTTGTTATTGACTCGATGACAAATGAAGTATGTTTTTTATTCGTATCAATGGTTTTTGCTCAAAAAGTGATTTATTTTCATGTGTGCGGTCGCTGTTTCGTTCATGCATGAAAATCGAATTTGGAATAAAATGCATTTAAATTATGGACATTTATGTGCTATTCTCATTCACCAAATCCATTTTTCTGATAATAATCAGTCAACATTTGGATACAAATCATCAGAACATAAAACATAATAATGAAATTCATTTCATGAATTGATTTTTATTGATATGATTATTATTATTGAGTGATTGATTCCATTCTGAATAAATACCGGGCTATGTAGGGGACAGCAAAGAGTGAGGGACTGAAATGAAATGCTTTAAATTCAATTAGCTCATTCGATTGTTTAAATAGAGATAATTTTCCCAAATGAACATTCCACTTAAAGCAAAATGAATAATTTCGAATCCTATTAATGGCGCAGCCAATGGTTGTTGCACTTGTTATATTCGGTCATCCGATTATCAGTTTTCATTGTGTTTCAGATGCCGAATCGATTGCTTTTTTTCGGTCCATGTGATTTTCCGAATGAAATGCAGCTCTTGACATTTGATAGCACACCGATTCATATAGATTTTCCATTGTCACAACTTACGGCCAATTATTATTATGACAATTCCATTCTTGTCAAATTCCATTTTTATTTCTCGAATGCAGCATTTTCCTTTTACCGTTTTTCTCTTGCTCATTGCCGTTCAATTTGTATCCGATGCATTGATCTGACATCGGTTTATTGCAATCATGTAATTAAATGCCAATATAAAATTAAACGATTTCATTTTATCGCAACTTTATTCTGCCAATCGTTTGATTTCAGATCATAGTTTTCAGTTTTCAGCTTTCAGCACTCGAACGAAAACGCTATACTATGAAGAATCTTTGAATTTCGAGTCGATAGCGAGAACAACAAGAACTGAATTGTATAAAACGTTTTCACCATTAAAATTCTAATTAAAAATCTCATTAAAGATTGTGCCCGGTGCACTTGTCTTCCGTACCGTTACATTCAAACAACAACACACCAAGACAGCAACGCGTCTACACAATTCATTTTCCTTACAAAAAATTACACTTCCAAAGAGTAATTGAAATAGATGAAATCTCTGAGCCGCTCATATGCCGCCAACAGCCAACTTAAAATGAACGCAAAAAAATGAATCGACAAAAAAAAAAAACAACGGATCGCATGAGCGTGTGATTAAATACAATGAAAATGCGTTAAAGTGAGAATTTTCCAAATAAAAAGGCATTTCAATGATTCAAAAGGGAAAAGACGGGAAAAATTAAACCAGCATTACAGTAGCTGAAAAGCGTATACCCGAAAGGGAAATACATAAATGTTGATGCGAATAGCAAATGAAACTTTTTTTCTGTAAAAAAAAAGAAGAGAATTCAACAGAGAAATGACACACAAAAGAAATCATGAGCGCGGACCATTACACTCATTTAGAAATTAAGACTGTTGTTTTCTGTGCAGACCGAAAAACGGAATTAAAATTGGGTGAATCCATGTATTGCATAACACCAGTTACAGTGGCCATGGAAGGTTTTGTTCTCGTTAATGTTCCCCTCGATTTTGATGTGTACGGTTTTACTACCGTTTCGGTTTGCTAATGAGATGAAAGACGCTTTTAATTAAATAATTAGACGTAAGATTGCTGGATGCTGGTTGTATGTATGTCATCAAGTTCCTGCACCAGATCTTTTTTTTTTCATTTGATCACATTGAATGTGGTCACATTGCTATTGTAAATATTTCTATCGAATGGTTATCATGACGCACATCATGCATGATTCATGATTGTGAAAACGACCACCGTGAAGCACAAAATATTCGCCAACAGCAGCTCATTCAATTTGGCAGCGGTAATTTTGGAGTTTGGTAGCCGATTCGGATCATTTGTAATTCATCAATATTTCGACAGTTTTATGCCAAACACAATACACGACTGCTCAATATTGATAACTGTCACATGAACCACGAAAAATGGTTTTGTGTGTGCAATTAGCCATTGGTTTGGCTCATTAAATGGAAATAATTGCATGAATGCATTGCATTTTATGGCATTGAATAAAGCATAAACCTCATAACCGCATCATAACGTTGATTTGATTAAATTGATGCACCTTTGATGTGTGTGTGTGCGCCACCATGTGTCACAGATGCTTAATTTGAATTGATAGCTTACGCCATACTTATGTGATTCACATTTTTAATGAATTCTTTTGCGGATTGAAATTGATGTGTCCGATGTCCGATCCCCTACGCTCATTTTGGATATTTTACACCACCTAAAAATATACGCATTATTATTACTTGTAATATATTAATACTATACGCCTAAAATATCATAGGTAGAAAATGACAGATATTCCTATATAATTCCCTTAGCAGACGTGACTGTTTGACCGGAAAATATTCATCCATCAATTTGTTATTGACTCGATGACAAATGAAGTATGTTTTTTATTCGTATCAATGGTTTTTGCTCAAAAAGTGATTTATTTTCATGTGTGCGGTCGCTGTTTCGTTCATGCATGAAAATCGAATTTGGAATAAAATGCATTTAAATTATGGACATTTATGTGCTATTCTCATTCACCAAATCCATTTTTCTGATAATAATCAGTCAACATTTGGATACAAATCATCAGAACATAAAACATAATAATGAAATTCATTTCATGAATTGATTTTTATTGATATGATTATTATTATTGAGTGATTGATTCCATTCTGAATAAATACCGGGCTATGTAGGGGACAGCAAAGAGTGAGGGACTGAAATGAAATGCTTTAAATTCAATTAGCTCATTCGATTGTTTAAATAGAGATAATTTTCCCAAATGAACATTCCACTTAAAGCAAAATGAATAATTTCGAATCCTATTAATGGCGCAGCCAATGGTTGTTGCACTTGTTATATTCGGTCATCCGATTATCAGTTTTCATTGTGTTTCAGATGCCGAATCGATTGCTTTTTTTCGGTCCATGTGATTTTCCGAATGAAATGCAGCTCTTGACATTTGATAGCACACCGATTCATATAGATTTTCCATTGTCACAACTTACGGCCAATTATTATTATGACAATTCCATTCTTGTCAAATTCCATTTTTATTTCTCGAATGCAGCATTTTCCTTTTACCGTTTTTCTCTTGCTCATTGCCGTTCAATTTGTATCCGATGCATTGATCTGACATCGGTTTATTGCAATCATGTAATTAAATGCCAATATAAAATTAAACGATTTCATTTTATCGCAACTTTATTCTGCCAATCGTTTGATTTCAGATCATAGTTTTCAGTTTTCAGCTTTCAGCACTCGAACGAAAACGCTATACTATGAAGAATCTTTGAATTTCGAGTCGATAGCGAGAACAACAAGAACTGAATTGTATAAAACGTTTTCACCATTAAAATTCTAATTAAAAATCTCATTAAAGATTGTGCCCGGTGCACTTGTCTTCCGTACCGTTACATTCGTCGTTAATAAAACGAACCAAAGAAATAATTCCGTTTAAAGAAACAGAGCACTGTCAACACAATATGGCATCGACTCGAAGACAATCTTCGAGATAAAAGCACGAAAAATTGCACCAAATTCGTTACAGAATATAAATCGAAAGGAACAATAGAAAAGCCAACCGAAAATCGAAGCTATTCCAAAGAATAACGTTTAAAACTCATCGAAATATATTGATTTAACCAAAAATTGCCAAATGTTTATCGAGAATCTCACTATAAAATCGAAATCGATTGAAAAATAATTTGACTGCTGCATTCTTGTTTTCTTGTGTTATTGAAATAATTTATTGTTTCGCTACTCGATTCTCACTATTATTGTGAATTGTGAATGAGAGACAAAGAAAAGGAAAGTAAATGATACAAGCGGCACGGATTCTCGGGTGAAAACTTCGATAAAATACCAAATATCATTATACGACCCGGAATGCGTGTTTTGCCAGCTTTCCAATTCTTATTTGCTTTCTTGTTCTTCTTAAATGCACATTCATTCAAGCAATAACAATGCAAACGGAAAATGAAGCCGGTGATTGTATAGGTAGCTGTGCACAATCGCTGTTTCAAATTTCAAATAAATGAAATAAATAAATAAACATGTAAAGACTAGGTGTTTTTGTGCCATTGTTAACCTGTGTGAATTTTGGTGTTGTTTGGTGCAAAACAAATGCTCAACACTCAACCAGAGCCATGCAGCTCTTGAAGGAAACTGAATATAAGAAGCGAAAAAACCACCCCACAAATTAAAACGGAACAAAAACATTTATTGTTCCATTTTCTTCATCAGACAAATGTTTCCGTTTTCCGTTACATCTTGTGCAATGCTTTGCGCCCTCATTCAAACAAGAATTTTACACTAAAAGTGTAAATATTCGCGAGTTTTAAATTTTAATGCTGTTTCCATTTGGGTTCATTTCGATTGTGTTTGTCGGTTGCAATGTATTTTGGTCTAATTTGCACCATTTTTGGAATTGAGTTCACTGCGGGTGGCTCACTCACACACACACACACACACACACACACCAACAAACTGAAAAAGAGCAGAATTTTATAATATTTATGTGTATCACAGCAACCAGCATCCATTACCATCGCATTTACCTTTTGTGTTGACTCGGGTAACTGGTATCTGATACGTTAGAGTTGATTTTCTTTTTACCCATTTAAAAATTAGCAATGCACCAAATGGAAATCAAATGCAAACTGTTCACTGCTACTTGTCATTTGCATTTGTTAGCAATTTTTTTTTTCCACTTTATTCATTTTCCACTCACCATTAGACAATACAAAAAATTTGAAACGTCTTATATTTGGACTCCAAACAATCGGATAAACGATCCGAAATTATCAGATAAGAAATGAAACAACGTTCACTTCGAAAAGAATCAAGCTTCAGTATTCAGTATTCACCGAGTACCGTATTTTGAGATGTAGAACACAGAGCAAAAAACAGAGAATTTCAATTGCAACAGGAGAATGCTAAGTGCTCATAAAAAAATAAATTCGCATGATACATGATAAAATTGTGAACACAATTACTATACGCAAACGCTCCACGTAAAGCTGTGTGGATTCTTTGACTTTGTTCTATGCTTCTTGTTCCATTTTCATATCGCATCTAATAGTACCAAAGCCAAATTGTCAATGGCGCATTTAGAGATTTGTTTGTTTTATTCACAGTCAAAAGAAAATGAATGAGAACGTACCGAAACACAGAAAAGAGCAAACATATTGTCCCATTTATGCGCCACAGTTCAAAAAAAAAAGAAGAAAAAACTCGACAATTCACTTTGCTGAAAACATTTCATCGTAAAAATACCGGCAAATAGATTTACAACGCCGTCATTCATTATTACACCAAAAAATTACGTAAACATGACATTCCACTTTTTCCTTTTGTTATTCTTTTATGTTTGCTTCTTATAAGTTTTTATTCGCCATGAAATATTTAGAGATCTTCTTTTTCCAGATGCAAATTACGAATCACGATGGATGACACAACCAATGTATATTTTTCAATGGAAAAATTGCGAATTTACAAATAGCAATTTTGAATTTTTTATTTGTGAATCAAATTGGTTTTGATGATTTCGATATTCATTATTAAATGACATGTGGTGCAAATTGTATTTCATCAGAGGTGATGAGTGAACAGTTGACAAATCCATTCTTCGCATGTGCACCAAATGATACAAAAGCCATACAAATTTAAACGATTCTCCTCACATATTCATTATGGCCAAAAAAACACATCAAAGTTTAGTATTTTTCAATGTTCACAACATTCAAACAATTGCCGATTGATATCGAAGTTTCTCTCCTCGAACCGTTGTTGCGGGCCATTAATTTGTGATTTTCGTCACGTAGTTTTCAAATGTGAATGGGTTCGTATGCATTTCAAACTATAGTATGTTTTAGGGTTTTGAAGAAGTTCATGCAATTATATGTATCTTTTGTATGCTTTCCGTGGATAAGTTAACTTAACTTAACTTAACTCAACTTGATTTGAAAACTCTGGACGCACAAAATACAGATACAATTCTGGGTTGTTTCTTTCAAGTCTGCATACGAATAAAAGTTTGTCTTTTATTCTTTTAGCGTACACAATATACACTGTACACAATGGATGGAGTCTATGAGTCTATCAAGAGTGGGAACAAAAAACAATAAACTTTCACCTTGTGCTCAATAAATTTCTATTTTCATGTCATTCTTGAGCTCATGTATCAGCTAAATGAAGCAAACTATTTGTATACGAATCATGTGACAAATGATAACAACAACAAATTCGGTGGATGGAGAAAAAAAAGTTTTCGATTTTCTTTATTTTATTTGATGTTATCCGATACCGATGTTACTAATGGTAGCCATACAGTCATTCTAGTTTCTTCAACAATTTCCATCCAGAAAACAGTTGTTGGATGGTTGTTTTTGTTGTTGTTGTTAGAATGAGACTACCGAGATCTATTATATTGAAACTTGACCAAGTCGTTGTACGAGTGCTGATTCTAAATCAATTATCTTGTGCTTTTATTTGGTTAAAGTAAAAAAAAATGGTTACCTGAACATTGAACATCGACGACATCATACGGACGATCAGAAGAGGGTCAGAACTGATTCAATAACATAGTACGTTGTGGACGTTCCTCCCCTGCTACCGAAAGGATGCCAGAGAGAAGCCGATAAGTTTCATTTTCACCAAGCTGATGATAGGTATGGAAATTCGAAATACGGAAATCAAATTCTTTTTAATGACATTTGAAACTGATTTTCAATGTTTTCACCCTTCTTTTATTATCGCATAGTTTTTATCATTTCTACCTAGAATTTCCATTGAAAATCAGCGAAAGAAAAGCAAAATGAATCCCCAGAAAAAAGAACGAATGCACATTGTTCTCTCACGTTGATTAATGATTGTTCGAAGATTTTGGTTCGAATTTCAAAAGCGGGGGAAAAAAAACCCCAATCAAATTTCAATTTCAATGGTTGCATCGTTTCTCATTTGATGGAATGATGGAATGAAATCCGATTATTCAATTGTGTGGTAAAATTCAATGAATTTCGTTACTTTTTTTTTCTTCCAATTTTCAATTTGCAAATGTTTAAACATAAACAAATAAATTCAATAATAAAAGAATTTTCATCTTCAGCATTTGATTTAGTAACTCTTGCATTTCACTCAATTAAATAAAGCATTTGTTACAAGACGTGGCGAAGAGAGAAAAAAGAGAGACATAAAGTAAAGGAAAAACAAGATGCAGACAAAAAAAAAAAAAGACACAAAACGTTAAGCGATAAACTTGAAAATCGATTTTCGATTACATTTTGCTTGCTCTCATCCGCTCCATTGAGATTTGAATCGAATATCCCATGGAAAAAGATTGGTTGAAGTATGATTTTCGTATTTGATGCTTGAGAATTTAAACTGATCGAACGTTTGAATGTCGAATATCGTCCCATTCATTTAATCCAAATAATGTTCTTATCGAAACGAAACGCATTTTCAATTCACAATTACATTTTGTTCACATACTGTCTGCTGTCTGTATACTGGATGTTATGTTCTGTCACTTGATTCAAATGCCACTCGTCTGCTGCTTATTGTTCAGTCTATTGATTTTGAAAACTACAAATTCGATGAGCACGAGTATCGAATACAGTTCGAACGAATGCTCTGAGCTTGAAAGTAAATAATATTTACTGTGTATTGTATCTGGCATTTGATCAAAATCATTGATCGAAGTATGCGTCGCATGTTGCTGTTATTGTTGTTTGTTGATACATGCGACAATCAATGCATATGAAGTAAACATGTGAAAATATTATTATTATTATTATTATAATTTAGTTTCCAAGTAGAAAAATTCTTGAATAAATTGATGACATTGTTGACGCCCAATAACCGTTCACCAATACCAGCGCCACAAGTTTCGAGCATTTATTTAAGAAATTTTTTTTCTTCTTCGATAGCAAATAACAAAGCACTTAATCATTCATTCAATTTCGTTTGATCGATTCATTGCATGTTGTAGTCTATCATCGAAAAGGGAAAAAGAATCCTGTTGGCCAGCCAAAAAGCCATTAAAAAGATTAAATGAATTTGGAAGAAACCCCATTAAACGAGATTCCAAAATTGAAACATTCAATTGAATTGTTTTTGGACAATATTTGTCAACCAACTGAACTGAAACGCAAAAGCGAACAGAAAAAAAATTCTGTTATATTCATGGATGGCAAAGGAACATGACGTTAATTGGTATTAGATGGTTTATCGAGTTTGTTGATTTTATGGGATTGCAATACTGTATATGCCATGAATGGGGAAAAGATTCTTTCTTTAGAGAAAATACATTTTAATGATGGTTAAATCCAATGATTTCGAGTTTTGAGCTTCAAGAATCGAGCTTTTTAATTATTTTCAGTAGAAAAACGGAAAAGAAGATTGTTGTTTGTTTTTGTTGTTGCTTAGGTATTTGATGATGTTGCGGATGAAACTATACAGTTTTAAACTTCAAATAAGCCACGTACATGTAAAATAACCATTATCACATAATTGAATTAATCTAAACATTTCTTTCGCTTGAATTAATTCGTTTGGAGTTTTTCTCTCCCCGTTACTCATTTTTTTATTTTGTCGCTCATGCAGCATGAGCCTCATTCACACGACACTCATGAAACTCTAATGATTTCAATGATTCTTGATTCAATCGAATGAAAGCATATTTAAAAATTGGTTGCAAGTACATCGTATGTTTGTACATGGGCTTTCTGTGTCTTGACGCTTTAGAAGTGAAAAAGGTGTGCTAATTTAATTCAAAAACTCGTTCATGTATCGCAAATTAAATTTCTAATTCAACTAATTTAATTTCACATGATGTAGTTTTATGGCTATGGCCGTCGTACGTATGCAAGCTTCATGTGCTATTTGCATGGATTGGCTTGGCTTGGTTCAGCGTCGCATGCCGTAGAAATGAAACCCTATCACACATACTCATATAAATATATTTCCATCGTTATCAATTAAAAAACTTTTTCAATTTTAAATGCATAAATTTCATTTAATCGAATTGTGAGATTTTGTTGAGCAAAAACACATACGAACGGCTCACTCACCGAACACACACTAAACGATGCACACTTGTACACCGAACACAGCCATTTGATTTTATAGCGATGATGATTTTCATACGATGCACTAGTACAATGTACACATTCAATTTTACTTATTAGACTTTCGAGAGCAAAAAAAAAAACAAAATTCTATCGAAACGAAATGGATGAAAATTGAGGATTTTGAAAATCGCTTAAAACTTGAGTGAAAATGTTTATTTTAATGACAATTGTTTTTAGGTTTCGTCCTCAGATAATGAAAAATTTATTCATCGCTTTTTTTGAATCGTCGATAAAA
>GL502506.1:4433-21904 GCA_000149185.1 Mayetiola destructor
GAATATTTACCAAATAAAATGCATATATTCTTCGAAGTAGTGGTTTCTTTTTTTTCGGAAAATCGTTAGCAATGCAATGCGTTATATTTGGTTCGATTGCAAACACAACACAAACAACGATCGAAATTCTGATGCAAGATGATAACAACCGCAAGCATAACGGCGAAACAGCAACGAAGCAATGTTATTGTATATTTTCGTTGTTTGCTCCAAATTGATAACATTTCACTATAAATATTTCCTGTTGCGAAAACATTCCACATCGAAAACCGAAAATTCCTAACAAAAAATTATTATTGCGATTATATGCATAAAATGATAGATCCTGGACTCCGGTGTACTATCTACAATGTACAAATATATACCATTTGATGAGTGTTTCGGATTTTGAACATTTATCTATGATGATTTTGTGTGGTGGAAAATGTAAGCCACAACAGCACCAGCAGCCAGCAACAGCATAAGCAAATCCACATTACCATTGAGATGTGATAACATCAAACGTTCCAATGCTTTTCTTTAATTATGAATAAATTCCATGACCGAGACTGAAAAGAATGTGTATATGTAGCCATTTCGATCAATTCTTTCAATTAAAATAGAGAGGAAAAAAGACATTTATCTAGTGACTGCACCACTTCAATTTTGTCCATATTATGCATTGAGTATTGCATACTGCATGCTGCATACCGCATACCATACAACGTTCACCGAATATCGAATGAATGGAGAAAGAGGCATTCTTTTCTAATAGATTCATATCACAATCTCAACTTGATTGGTCAGACATTCAACTCTTTGTTGGCTTGCATGTTTCGTGTGTGTGTGTGTGCCACATCAGAAGTCGGTTGCCTTTCAACTCTTCCCATTTTGTGTTCTTTTTTTTCTTTTCACATTTTCAATTATTATTATTTGATGCAAATCTATTTACTCGATGCATTCGGCTAACTTTTGCCGATCAAATTGGCTTCTTTTTATGAATTATTATGTATTATTATTATCATTCTCAAATCCTCAACGTTGCCGTTCCTATTTGATTCGTTAGGCTATTTTATTGTTTATTCATTTCTCTTTTAGAATTTCATCTTTCATCTTTCAAACCACATTATATGTTGTCTACCATTTTGAAATGCATATCATTTTTTCTTATCTATTTTGATTCAAATTTCAATGGTTAATGATTTGAAATGTGCATTCATTACGAATTATGCGACAAACCGCAAACACGCGGCATTTCAAAAGAATGTTACATTGCATATGTTGTACATTCAATGGTTGTTTGGTCCGGCAGTACATTTCTCCGTTGCATTATTCGGAATTGAATAGACCAAAAGCAAAAAAACCCTCAAGTGAAAGAGGCCAACAGTACAACAAAAGAAATAAATAGAAATTGATTGCATGCATTTGATTCTGTATATTCTATAAATATGTTTGAATGTTAAATGATGATCAAATTGAATGGAACCACAACGTTGCTTTCAGACCTTTTATAAAGTTTATATGCACAGCATGATATACAAAATGACAAATTATTATCATGTGTCGAAGTATGCATGTGAGCTTGACACACAACAAAACGAATTTCAAATAAATTTGTGCGTACAGCGCGTTCAACATCAAACTGTTATTCAATTAGAAAGACGATATTTTCTGTCACACATTCATATATACTGACTCATAGTTATTGTCAATCACATAGAATAACGTTTCCGTCATGTCATATTCCACGTTCAATCTAATAAATAATTAATCAATAGAATGGACCGATTCGATTCAATTCGAATCGAATGATTTATCGGCTTCAATAACACTATTAAACGAAGTTCAATAAACTGACTTCGACATATTATAATGAACTGACACACACACACTTGTTCGTTGTATTCTTGAAAAGGCGTCAATGGCGGCAAAGAATGTGTAACATGCTTTAATCATCATTGGAAGAAACATCAAAAACGAAAAATTAATGTCTTCAATTTGATTGAATTTAATGAGCGAGGTTAAGTGTAAATTGAGAATTCTATAGCCAAACTCACACTCAGCCGCAAGTAACATGTCGTTGTTGTCTATTGTTGCAATCAATATAGATTTTGTACGGTGTGTCGTGTGTCATCTTTCTTTGGACGCTTCCATTAAAATGTTTGAGAATTGAGAAAATCGATACGAAAATTATCAGTCATTTGATATTTGAAAAGAATACAATGAGTATCAATCAATAGCGAAAAAGTCAACCACCATTAAAAAACATGCAACGTGCACTGAGAAAAGCTACAAGTAAATTGTTGTTGATGCAATGCGATCAAATTTCAGGCATGCGAATTCTGAAGACAATTTTAATGGGCTGTGTGTGAACTTATTCTTGTTCATTCGACGAGCTTTTGCACCTTAGGCATCAATGCGTGGATGCTGAGTGTACAGTATACAGTGTACATCTCAAATGTGTCGAATGGGAGAAAACACAACAAAATAACTATAAGTTATTGTTCAGCGTGCATTGAACTCTTTAATGCATCATAAAAAGGATTCGAAGTCAAACAATGTCATGTTGCACACGAATAATCATTATAACAACTGACGCACTATCGTGATGTCGCCGTCATTGCTATCCTTATTATTATAGTAAAAATCAATATTTGCATCACTAAAGAATGAAACATCAAATTCTCACACCATGAACCTATGCAATCCATTCAATTTTGTACAGTTTTTCGTTCTTCCGCTTTTTATCGGATAAAATGTGTGTTTGGTGCTTTATGCTGCATACACAGCTTGTTGAGGCAAAAAATAAAGAAAAGAAGAAAAGTGTGTTCATTACATGCAAAAAGAATGTACCGCAGCACAACTATACTTAATAACAGAAACAATCTTCACTATGTATGAATAGACTAATGTTTGCTTATTATCGTGTCGCCGTTTCTTTTTCCATTTGTTCAGAGATCCCAAAGAATAAATTGTTTGGTGTTCATAAATATGATGATGGTAAACGTAACACATATAATAGATATGTATATTCCGTGAACCAAACATAAAAGTTGACACAAACAAAAAGCCACAGCTGATAAAATCTGGTTTGTGGTGTAAACGAAAATGGGAGAAAAACAAGACGAGCACACACAAAGCAATTGCTTTGGATTTTTATTCAACGGCAACGTCATTTCAGCCACTCTGCAAACTAGGATCGAAAGAATGCGATGAAAACTGTTAGAGAATAATAATAACAAAGCCAATGCACTTACTTTGAATGCAAATGTATATGCGTGAAAATGAGTTGTTTTTCTCGTACATTTTGTATATTTATTTTTCCAGCATGGTTTTGTCGTCGTTCATTTTTAATTTTACCATAACTTTTCCAACAGCAGTTTTCTTTTGCATCATTTGTATTTCTCAATTGAGTGCGCTTCTTTAGTGTACTAAATGCATGCGCTTGATTTTCATTCAACAGTGACTAAATTTAAATAATCCATTTTGCCAGACTTGGCTTATTGGTTAGTTGTTAGTATCATGGTACCTATGATCGAAAAACTCTGTCATCATTGCTTGTGCCATTGCATTACCGGAGAATACGATTGGCTGGGGTGTTGATTGTTGATGTGGCTGGTTTTTCTCTCCCAAATTTTACATGCTAAAACTCTTGAACAATGAAACAGTAGGATAAAATAAATAACATTATAATGAAAGCGGCAACGGCTTTTTGTCTTGATTATTATTATGGAAAAAATAACAACGAAACAATAGAAGTGAAACGATCATTGCCAGATAAACAAACAGAATCAACGAAAGATAGCAACGTGTGCTGAGTACAAAGTACAAAGATGGAAATCAAAACAACAGATTCAGTATTAAAAGCAATAGCAATCCCTTTGCTTCATTTTTCAAATGCCATCCACAATTGTGAATTTCATTTCCGTGCGGTGTACAGTGTACGGTATATGGCATACGATATCGCTGTCGTTGCACTCTCCTTGGAAAATCAAATTGTATTGTTTATATTTTTTCCTTTATTTATTTTTTTCTACAATAAATAATAATGATTCATCTCTCGGGTATTTTACCATTCACTTTTATACTCAATCAGCCAGTCACTGAATGATGGATCTCTTCGTGATTTTATTTCTGATTATCATGGCTATAATGTTGGTTCTAGCTCTAACAATAGTCATGATGATGATGATGTATAAATAATAATCACCTCAACAACAATGGAACATCAAATTCATCTTCTTGATACTTTTTGTTGTTGTTGTTGTTGTTGTGTTGGGATTTTTTTTATTCGTTTCAATGCTACAGTTTTTCAATTAATTTTGGTTTTCAATTCTAAATCATATAATATTAATAATAAATAATCCATTGACCACACAATGAAAACCTTACACATTTTGCTTCGTTATGTTTGATTGAAAGCACGTTGGCGTTCCAATTTGAATACGATTTTCGTATATCTTTTCAAAAGCGTATGGGAATTGGGTGGAATATATTGTATATCATTAGTGATCATTATCACATTAGCACGTAAATTAATTTCCAAAACATCATTGGCAGAGACATCGAATTTATTCGATATAAGTACGCAAACACTGCAGTGATACATGTGTGGCATACCTATCCGGTCTGTCGGGTAGTTGCGAATGTGTAATTCATTTCATATTTTATGATACCCATGCTCGGTTTGCGTGGGTTTTCAAAACTCGGTTTTGCGCATCGGGTTTGTCTGTACTCGACAGGTTTTTCAGTAGACCTGTGATCATTAGAGTAGATTTTTTGATTTGATTGTTCTTTGACCGGAATCATCAACATCTATTAATAACTATAAAAAACGAAATTGTACGAAAAGCATTTATTCGACGATTGCCAATCAAGACTAATTTATGAGATGAGTTCAAGTCCCACCGCGGAACTATCGCAGCCGATTGTATTCAATAAGCCGACAACCGATGTAAATGAGTCTTGTGCTTGGCGTTACTTCAAAATGACGGAGATCTTGTTCAGTAACGACGATTATTTTTATGATAATAAATTTCGAAAACAAATTGATTTTATTGTCTTGAACATTCTCTATTCGTGACTATTGGTTGCCATGTTTGCCTGAAATGCTCGCTCATCGCGTTGATACGATAAAATTCCATTTAGGCGACCAAATGCGTTCATTCGCATAACGATTTATTTTTTATATTTATATTTAAATATAAATTGTTGTCTGCATTGTGTGTATGTAATCATCACAGATGGATGTCCCATATTCCATATAAACGATGAACGCATATCACATATACCGAGCATCATTTTCAATTTTAATGCGATACCAGCAATGAATGACGAACGAACGAAAAATAAACGTTCCGGCACTTAGATTGTTCGCTTCTTATATGCGTTTATAGTTTTTGTCAATGAATTTATAGTTGTTTGGCTGATTAGATGGAACAACACATAAGCGTCGATTTATCGGTTGAGTTTTTTTTTTGTTCTTTCTTCTTTCTTTCTTTTCTTCACCATTTATTTGATGCGTTAAGAGCAGAGAGAAATCGTTGTGCTGTAAGATGAAATGAACGCAATAAATTCATCAGAATGACAATGATTGCGCCAGAATGGAATGAAATATCAGCGAACTCATTAGAAGGCAATATGAGCCTGTTTTTTTTTTACAACCACAAAATGAGGTCAGATTAATGTCGAAAGAGGAAAATTTATGACCGATATTAAAATCCCATTGAAAATAACGAAACCAAAAAGAAAGAAACAGATAATTTGTAGAAGAAAAAAGAAAACAACGGAACAGTCGAATGTGCAGAATATACAATTTAAAATGAAGAAGTAAAATAGAATGTTTAATGTTTCGTTCATCTCGTTCGTTCATGAAAGGGTTTTTATTCTATCTGGATGATCAACAATAATTGACAACAACGACATTGATTTCATTTCATTCAAATTTTCCTCACTTTCATTTGCATCTATTTTTCTCTTTCTGAATCATGAGAATCGTTTTCATTGTTATCCATTGCATGAATAATATTGAATATGAAACACTTGAACTTTCCTTGAAGACGCACACTGTGCTCAGCAGAGCATCTTTGTTGAGTTCATCTGACACAAATTGCTACACACAGCGCATATCAAAAGCATTAAATGATATTCTTCCTTTCATTTAGTGCTCGACATCGTATGATATAGTATAGTCGCCAGCTACTTCCGATTTTGTTGGAATATCATCGAAACTATTAAAATTGATATGTATTTTTATGGGTGCCATTGACTGAATAGAGTTTTTATTAGGATTTCTCGAGAAGAAATACTTAACAATGGCCAATGAATAATAATAGATCGACTGTGCACAAGATTTCAAATTTCGAACAATTTTATACATTTTTAATTCTGAAATTTCGTTCAATAAGAATTCCAAGCGCGTCCGATCGGTCCCCATTCAATGTGACGGTGACTTTATGGTCAATCCTGTACAACAATTTCGCAATATTACAATAATATTAAACAACAACAATCAAGGTTATAATGGTGATCGTTGCGTTGCATTTCAATTCAAAACAATTTGAATTTTTATTGCATATCGCATCATCAATCGATACGAATGCTTTATATTGTATATATAAACGGGAAATTGCTTTTTGGTTTTCAAATTAAAAAGCCATTTTCGTTGCATTCACAATTTTATTAACAAACAATTTCGAATTTAAATGAATGCATGCAATTTATGCAATATGCACGGTGCACGTACACCGTACACAGTGCACAACGTTGTGCTGCATGTCATTCTAAAAATTTGAATTATTCCATTTTGATGACGGTGCAAAACACACACACACACACACACCATATCGGTTAGAAAAGCGGATTTCAATTTTTTCACTGAATTATTTATTCGATTTTCCATGAATAAATTTTGCACATGGAAATATCAAAATGAAACGAAAATCAATTCATTGTATTCAACGCTTGAGTTTATTTAGTCGTATTATTCAATGGAAATGAATCAAAATTTAAAATTTATATCACACTTTCATTGGATTTGTGGTTTCTTTTTATCTTGATTGTGCACGATTTCGACCTTACACATCATGTGTCATCCGTCATTTCGTCAATTCAAATTGATCGATTTTGCACATGGAAATATCAAAATGAAACGAAAATCAATTCATTGTATTCAACGCTTGAGTTTATTTAGTCGTATTATTCAATGGAAATGAATCAAAATTTAAAATTTATATCACACTTTCATTGGATTTGTGGTTTCTTTTTATCTTGATTGTGCACGATTTCGACCTTACACATCATGTGTCATCCGTCATTTCGTCAATTCAAATTGATCGATGAAATCATACCTTAAATATCAAATGCATGGAATTGTTGTTTCGGTCAATTAACTAGCATTCGTTGATGAGATTTCAAAATATTTAAATGAAATATTCGATCAAATTAAATGTGATCACTGAAAATTACATTAACAGTGTCATTTATTTTCATAATTTGACACATTGAATCAAATTATGGCCATCGAATAGGAATTGCATGTTTGAAAGATAATGGAAACCAAAATTGGGTGGCGACAAAACATATTCCAATTAACACACTATTCATGTTATATCACCCGAAAGTCAAATTATGAAAAATTATTTCCCATTTAAAACGATTTGTTTGTTATTTGTCTTCCGGTTGAAATATTATAATTTCATATTTTTGTCGTTGCTTTCGCTATCTCTCTTCTATCAATATAAATATCATTATGTTGACTGATGCATAAATCATATAACAAATTTTTGACATCGTTTTCGTCAACTGTATCAAAGTTCATGCACAAGGCACACACATGTATACATAAATTCAACATCGGAGGAGGCAACCGCATATGTGTTCCCTGGAAAACTATGCGCTAACATTTGTGGCAATCCAGGAAATATTTCAACGTGGTAAATAGTGAATACAATGTGTAAACATACAAACCGTTTTAAGAAAATGAACGAAATTGAATTATGAAAAAAAAAACGTGAAATGACACAAAATAAAATTTAACTGGAACCAAATGTTGAACAAACTGTGTAACACTGTGACACTGTACGCTTATATGGACCCATGTGTCGATTCACATGTTTTTTTTTCTTTCTCTTCGTTGATTCAATTATGACAATGAAAATGATCACACATATCCATGTATAAGAAAGCAAACAAAATGTGACAAATTGACATGGTGATCCATCAATGTGCTAAGAAAAATAATCATCAAATTGAATTGTTGTTTTATTTGTTTATGCTTAAACACCACGACTTTCAAGAAAGGTCGACTATTTTCCGTAGTAAAGAATTTATTTATAGAAAAATTATTATTTATAGCGGAGGTCCTTAAGGCTTTACAATTATTGTTCAAATTGGCATAAAATCAAATTGATAATATCTTATGCGAGACATTAAAAAATCTCAAATGATTCGAACCAAAAGCATTTCCGTAATTAAAATTCTGATATGGTGTCCATTTCAAGAAACATGTGTTTAACGATGTGTTTGTCATAAGTCATATTTTCTGTTGAATGCGAAAAAATTTATTCCACATCTTTTATACACATTCACATCGATTTGCATGCATTTATTATGAAAAATGTGAATTTATGTTTATGTCACAAAATCAAATTAGCTTAAGCATTATGCCAATGTTCTCAGCATGCATAAATCCGGTCTGAGTCTTATCCGTGAATAAGATGCTAACGAATCATAAACACCTATGGCATAAAAAATTTGATTTATTTGATTTTTTCTATAACTTTTTTCGCCTGAAATCATCCATTTTTTTGACTGCATCGTCAATTCTGTGTATAAAACATGCAAAAAGATACGGATTAAATGTATAGCGAATAAGAGTATAATAAACCTTCCAAAAAGGGGAGAAAAAAAAACTCCCAATTTCTTTTTACGAATTATACATATTATGATGTAGAATGTATAGACCCATCGTCACGGTGACTTCAATGTATGTCTGTCTGTCTGTGGTGTATGTCAGTTTTGGGTTGAGATCTGTTAACATTATATCCATCGGGTAAATGACAGTTTTCTGTTCATTCAAATCAAATGGTTTCAATGATAAAAAACAGACACAACGAATATGCTATTTGACATGTATTAACAGTTATATCCCAAGGACTATCGACTATAGCATGTAATACATATGAGCTATAGGCCCAAACATAAAAACATTCAACCAAATAAATGTATTTTATTTGGAAACTTGTAAGGTTTTTACTTTTTCATTTTTGGATCCATGGGCTTCGGAGCACTGAACAGCCATTGCAAAAGGAGAAAAAAAATAATAATCAACGATGCGTACGTACTGTGAATTCGAATAAAACTTAAAGCCAAAACGGTAAAATATAATAAAGGTAGCCGGGCCAAAAAGAAGAAAAAAAAATTATAGACAAAATTCATAATGGTGGAGAATTCTATTATTTGTATATTGCCACATGTGCCGAATGCTAAAAAATCTCAAAATGATGACGACGATTATGATTATGATGGATTGAGCATTCATAATATTACACAAAGAGATACAGAAAAACATGCACACTCACACACACACACACACACACGCATACAATATATACACCCATCATCAAATAAAATGAATCCACAGTCAAATTGTATGTATTAATGTAAACAAGAAGAACGAAAACGAGCCAAGTGACGTGCACGTTGAGCCCAAAATGATGGAAATGTTAAAGAAAATGCCAGTAAATGCAGTAATCTGATGCCATCCAAATGCGATAACGAAAAACGAACGTGCAAAGCCATGGCTAGGCCTGATTCAGTTAAATTTATGATGGTTTTTATAAGCGTCATAATATTTTTTGCCTCTACTTCATTCTTTTTTTTTTGTCGTCTTATTTTCCGGCGTTCACCTCGGATGTCATTAACGAAAATATCAGCAAATGAATTTTTCCACCAAAAATAACGATTACTTTGAATCCATACCGACCGTATGTTTGTGTCGTAGTCGTTGAAGAAAACCGATGTCATTTAAATAGACTTTTGTCGAAATGCATGTGGAAAAAAGAGCGGTACATAATGTTGGAGGAGCACCTTTTATAACGAGATTATCAAGACTTGGCGTCTGGTCGAAAACAGATTATCTCATTGATTTTGATGTTGTTTTTTTTTCTTTCGAAAAAGTTTATTTTCGAGAGTGAAAAACAGACGAGATTATTAATATATCAAATGGAATGTATTGGTATGCCGGTGAGTATATGGTATACGGTACACTCGAAACTTGACACTTTGCATATAAATACAATTCATAGAATGATATCAATGATAATAATGCATATCGCTATCACTTCATCCATCGTGTCATTCATCTTGTTTTTTTTTCAAAATTCTGAATTCATTTAGACAGAGATAAATGAAGAAAAAGAACAAAAAACGACAAGAAAAAAATGATACTTCAACATTTCGAAAGTGTCGCATTGCTACATTGCCTTCGCTACAAATAACAATATACGCTGTCTGTTCAATTTGGTTTGCGTTGGCTTCCAGTTGTTTTAAACTGATGAATCCCATTGAGACTATGTTGTCACACAATTAGACAGAATACTAATGTATTTTCCATCATCCAAACAACGCGAACATTATCAATTAGTGGCTAATGAATTAATTCAACTGTATTAAATAGTGAACCGTTTGTCTTGGGCTTATGATTTCGTCTTGTTGTTGTTGTTAGTGTTGTTGTTGTTGGTTCGCATTTTGATAAAATCCACATCATTGCAAACAAATGTTTACATAATTTGGTTTTCTGCACATGCCAGGCCTTTGAGTTTTCAAATTTAATTGCACAATCAATTAAGCGTTAAGCAACAAGTTCTATTCTACTATTAATAATGGTTGACCGAACAGAGTCCAAATCAATTATTATGAAAATAGAACAGAAACAACAACTTTATTAATTATCTGAAACAATATTTTCGTTCATGGAGAATGGAATGTGATGAAACTTTTGAACTTTTATCAAATACAATGACTTTTATCGTTCAATCGTCCTTTCAGTTTCTATGGCATCGGCATTTATCATTATGCGTTAGTGTGTGTGTGTGTTATTTTTGGGCTGCTGATTATTATATTTGTCGATGGTTTCACTTCTAGCGCATTTGATGAGTGATTTTTCATTGCGATACACATGAATACGGGCGGCCGATTGAATGAATGGTCTGTATACGCAATTTTCATCCATTACGTTGCTATACTGTCAAAAACACGATGATAAGAAGTGGCTCATTAATCATGTTCTTTCTGAACATGATATCAACGCCCGCAAGTAAACGAAAACAATAATACACCATTGCAACAAAACCACAGTCTCGCATTCACAATTTGCATTCATATACAGAAGTGATTTATTTAGTATGCTCGTCGTTCTTCTTCAACCTTTGAATCTGATTTTTTTGCCACGTTTAGCAATCGAGTGATGGAATTTGGATAATTTTTTCTCTTCAAACTCAACAGTTTTTTTTTGCTGACGAAATAAAAAATACTGTGATAACTTCTAATTAAACGGAAAAAATGGAGAGATAAGAAATATGACATTTTCTGTCTACAAATAAAATCATTTAATTCCATTGAATGTGCTTTTGTGCTCATTGCTCATCATAAATGATCTCCAGAATGAATTCATGCTTGAAACTTAAACTAAGTGATGGATAACCGCACATTTAGAATTCTTTTTTTTCCACATTTTTCCCGGACATTGAATTTGAATCTATGATTTATCACCAAACTGCTCAGTAAAATAGATAAAAAAAATTATCTTGAGATTGTGACCAAGCCTAGATGCCGATTAATTTCATTTTCTTTGAATGCTCAATGTTCAATGTTCACACAGGCCATCAATTTATGGGCATTTATGGTTTCTCGGTTTTCAAGTGATTTAGTTATTTCATCAGATTATTTTGAATCAGGAATTCTATAAGTTTTTGCTGTAAAACAGTGTTAACACATAGCTTAACATTATTATTATCGATCCATATCGATTTGGAATCCATTGTTATGTGAAATATTCAATTAATTTGCATTCTGTTTATTTGTAATGTGGTCACAGTTTGTTGTTCAGTTGATTAATACACAATGAACACAAAGAAATTTTGTTGTTTATCCAAAATTAAATCAAATCAAATCAAATTAAAGCAAACCGGAAATATTTCTGGTTGAATCTATAAATTAATATTAAATTCAAATTCATTTAAATTTTGGAAATTCAAAATTTATTCAGTCAATCAGTGAATCATATTCCGGGATTGAGTTTGCGTTAAAAGATCATTAAATGTATGTGACACATGATGTAGATGTTCAAGCGATTGTGAAAAGGATTCAAATGATTTTGTTATACTATTTGGAGCTTCCGAAATGTATAATCATGAACCAATGTGGCTTTCTTATAGCACAGCAAAAACGTTTGAACGGCTGAATGCTTTTGAATAGATTTACTGATTACTGATTTACTGTTTAAATAATTTCACCACTCGTATAAAGATTTTGAAAACCGCATTACTACCATTTAGTAAAATCCATATCCATACTATGGACTATTCTGGAGGGCATCAAAAAGATACACTTCAAAATGATATCCAATTTAAAGAATACATACATAGACACAGGCTCACAACACCTTTCCCTAATACATATACATAGTTTGGTTGTCTGCTATCAAATTCCAAGTTGCAAGTGCGCCCACAAATGAGATATTTTGTGTTCAATTTCGGTTTGAAGGTTTACCATTGCCCGATGCATTTGATATGCTCGAACCAAACTCCATAAACACTATACAGTGTATATTTTGTTGCATATAGATATTTATTGCCGTAAATATTTATTACGTTAAATACAAACAACTCACAACTCATATTATGATCGACAAATATATGGTTCGTGATGTTGTCAGAATACTATATTCAATATGATGATGTGGGAAGACCGAAGACCACTAGTGAAAAACGATAATGGTAAAAACATAATGTTCTATCTTTTGTTACCAGTTTACGATCGGCAATGAATACACATAATAAATTTTTGGTTTTCCAAAGATATGAGCTGATATACCGTAAACCGTAATACAACCGTGTATATTGTATAATAGAAACAACAAACTTATATTATTTCGAAAATGTTCATTATAATTCAGTCACTCAAACGACGTTATCCATTTGCTTAACTTTTCGTTCTCCATTTCACATCATGCTGATTTGAAATGCTGTTCAATCGTTAGAAAATTGTATGTGCTTGTGTGTGTGTGTGTGTGTGTGTGTAAAGTTTGTATATGTTCGGCCACAAAACCGACATTTTCATTTCTATGCTTAATACAACAGATTGTTGCCCATCTAATAAATCGTTTGATAAGCCTCGTTCCTAAAAACGGCCACGCAAAATCCATTATTTCAAATTACTACATTTTATTATTGTTATTTTGTCTGAGATTTAATTTACGATCCATAAGTGCTGGTTTAATTATTATGAACAAACCATCCACCACAATATTCTGTGTAATGAAAGAAATCTCGCTAGCCAATTGATGGTTATGGATTTTGTATGCATATTAGAGTCGCACCTATTCAACCCTATGTTTGATATTATTATTTAGTGATATTCGTATTTCAATTTCAATTGATAACATTTCAATTAAAATTATTTTCTTAATTTGCATTCGAAGAAAAGCATATTATTATGAAGCAACCACCAATTTGTACTGGATATCAATAAGTAGGTGTGGGGTTTGACTGACGTATGAGCAATGAGCATTCAAAGCTTGATATTATTTGCCTGTTTTCATATTTCTTATTTTTTTTATTTTTTTATCTCACACATGAATTGAAATTCCAAAGCACAAGTTTAAGCCCGAAAAACCCCGATTCAGTTAGGCCGGCGTAAGTGTGCCAACACCAGCTATGGTTATTTGGTTTGGAAAAACTTTTTCGTAACATGTTTTTCCAAGGCAAAACTTTTGTTAACCCAATATACACACAGGATTCCAATGTTTTGTCTGATAAAATAATTGAATCAATGCTCCACCATAATTACTGTGAACATTCATGCATATATTGGTTGATGGGCGATACCTGCTTTTGGTCGCTTTTTTATTATTACTAGCATAATGTATTAAATATTTATTAAACTGTTAAGTGTTAAATACAAAAACAAATAATATTTATTGGAATGGCATGGAAACAAGGCCAAAATTAATATCATACAATGCTATAAACAGTAGGCGTTCATTTTTTATTTGTAAATAGCATAAATCATTTCATTTTCGCTATGAATGTATTAGCAATTAATTAATTTTATTGTTTTTCATGAAACACGGAAGAAGAAAACAAAAATCGTATGCCTTTCGACATTCAATGCTGTGCTGTGTTTACTGTTTACCACATACGACACGCATCCATTTATTATAATCACATCATTCCAAATGACGTGCAATTGTTCAACTGGAATCCTTGGTATGGCTGAACATGAACACGCAATTCAACTGCACGTTTCAATTACAAAATGAATGTATAATAATAATAATAATAATAATAATAATAATTGGTTCTCATTTCTGATAAATATCCTGACATCGAATCAATCAATTGTCGTTGTATTTAAGTGTGAATGGCATGGTAGGTTATACGTATTCTGTTCATTGTTCACGAAAAGGAAAGCACAATGAAACATCGAATCGATCAAAATGAACGCATTAAATTTTCAAAACATTTTCTGTTTTCCAGTTTGATTCCATTCCATTCATTGTTATTGATCCGAAATACTCGGAAAAAGAAGAGTTGAATAGAGTTTTCTTTGAATTGAATCGATTCACGTGTTTCATACACACATTAATAATGTCTTTACGTAATTCACCCACAGCTCAAGCAATGTTAAATGACACTGTAGCAGGCAGCAAACGACACTATTCACTGGAAATGTCAATAAATTATTAACTTTAAAGTGAAAAAAAAAAATTTTCACCGTGTCAACTGGGTATGTATCGTTACACTTTTAGCTCTTGGCTCATAGTCATTCCTTTTCTACTCCTGTTCATTTGACGACACAATGTGTAGTATTGTGTTACCAACACAAATCTATTTTGGGTTTGTTTTTTTTTTTTTTATAAAATTCTCACCTTGCAAAAGCTTAGCAACTGACTGCATTGGCATCCTAAGCACTTGACACTCTTGCACACATATACACATACACCTGCAAAATATTCTAACGATGATAAACGAGAACGCTGAACGAAATCGAGCAGATGGAAAATAATAGCACAAGAATAACAAGCGATAACTCTGGCGACTCTTGAGTTTATCGTTACAATTTCGCATTTTCTTCGTTCTTTTCATTCGAATCAATTTGTTTTGCTGGATTTTGTTGTTTTCCGGTTAACAAAGTGGAACTGAAACATAAATGCGCAACATAAGAATACATACAGATGAAGAATTAGGGTGGTTATTTCGGTGTATGGTGATGGAATCTGTTCGGAGGCATTTCGCTTAAGTGAGCTTACAACAAACATTCCACATCCGAATCCATTCTGACAAGCATTCTTTGAGCATTTTTCTTCTCACGTCATTTACGTTTCTTAAAAATTCATTCGTTCCGAATCAACTGCGTACGGGAAATCACTCGATTTTCCATCTCCTTATTCCTTGCAATATTAACAAACATTATGCACAGGGCAAAGAAGGCACACAATCTCATTCGTTTTGCACACAATAAGCATTCAATTTCTAAAAGACGAAACATTGTACGATTGCAACGTGATCGATTCAAATTATCCATAACAAGCATTTCGAATTCAATTCAATCCATAGTGATTCATTTCGATTCCGGAATATTATAATGTCTGCGAGAAAGACTGACATATGTCGATATTGATAGTGGAGAATGTCACATCGAACGACAATACAAAACTTCTACGGTGTTTTTTTTTTCGAAAAAAGAAAAAAACCAGCTCGTCTTTTTGTCAAGCATCAAATCGTTCATTCAATTGCTACCGAATACGAACGAGTGTTCAACTTTAATTGAATTGTGAAACGTAATTATTTTCACCTCGACGTCTGAAATTTGAACATTACTCAAGAATCTTGAATTGAATGAGGGGAAAAAAAAGTTTATCGATTTTCATAGTCGGCGTCACGACTTTTGGCATTCATTTTTCAAGTTGATTCGTTTAAGAGCTCATCAACGAAAATAGCAAATTTTTGCGCCAAATATATATATATATTCAGTAAATTTGTTGTTGCCAGTCGCTCATTCTTTTGCGAGAAACTTTTCCTGTTCATTTCCTTCGATTCCATTGCGTCTGAGTGGTGTGGAATGATTTCTTTTTCCTTCATTCAACTTCGCCGAAAGGATTTCTGTTAGTTGAAAATTGGTACGAAAAATGTTCCGTTCATGTTTTTGCATATTTAATTTGAAAAGTCATTCGAAACGTTTTCGATTTCTGGTTTCAATCTTGAAATCATTTACGCATTCAACTGCAAACAAGAAACAGAACAGTTGATCGATCGATGTTAGATAATGCCATTGAATTGGTACATTTTATCATCATTCAAATATTTAGACACCTCGAATCAATGGCGAATAGCAAATGGTGAATCTCTAATCTATTCATTTAACACTTTAACGCTCTGCTTGCGCCTGTCTCTTGGTAGGTTGTTGAACGTTTTCGTTTTTGTTCATTGATGTTATTGATAGCGATTCGATTTGACGGTGAAAAAAGCATCTGCCGACCAACCGTGCCAACGATGATGATAAATGACAAAAATATTAAAAATCAATAATTTATCGATGGCGATAAGAAAAAAAGCAGGCCCAAACTATCTCAAAAGTAGACGGCATACAGCTGAATGAGAAATTCTGATGAAAAATATGGCACACCGCATCGTTATATATTTAAGACACCCTCGTTTATTCTCATCATCGGAACATGAAACGAAGAAAAATAGAAAACACAGTTGAACGTCGAGCAACCTCGAAACTTATCACAAAATTGATTGAATGCCGGAACAGGAAAATGAAAATGGAAAAAAAATAATGAATGAAACGAAAGAGTCAAGGCATATATTTACAGCGGGTCGCTGTACACTGTAGATACGTCTGAGGGCTATAAGTTAAAGGATATCATTTTGTAAGCATTGAACATCGAACAAAGTTCATGCTACAGTATTGAAAACCCCTCCGTTCGATCCATGTAGACAAAGAATGCGATAGCAGTTTTATGTCGTCGACTGATTATTATTATATGGAGGAAAAAAGGAACGGCAAACATAACGATAGCAAATACCTATATGACCGTTTTGTAAACGTGTTCTGAATATCGATACTATTTAGATGTTTGTTTAAAATGAGTTTTTTTTCCTTCGGTTTTTTTTTTTATTTTCATCTCTGCAATCGTTTCCAAAGTGGATGGAGTGATTGAGTTCGAACGGAACGAAAAAATAAAGGTCTATACCGACAACTCA
>GL502506.1:23983-50443 GCA_000149185.1 Mayetiola destructor
ACTTTTTTCGTCTTTCTTTGTCATCATAATAATAATGCAATGACTGGTGTCTGATGACTATGCTGTTGCACGAGTTTTTTTTTCGAACCAAAAGCCACAAAGGCATGGCTTATTCGCAAACTATTTCGCGATTTTGCAAATACTTATTTTTCATGAATTTTGCAGACAACATTTTGACTTCACACAGAACAGAGCATAGATTCGCCTAGCTGCGTATACATTGTCACAGACCTCTCTGGACTGATTCACATTATTTATTTAAAAAGCCGACACATTGCGTTCTGTAACATACCGTGCTGTCTCAATATCAAGGTGTGTTCTATGAAAAAAATATTTTGTTGAATGCGTTTTGTGTATCTGTGTGTGTGGCATAACAATCAGAATCCAATCCGGCCTCAGCAATCTATTGAATAATTTCTTTCATATTCTGTTTAGGCGTTTTAATTTTAGAACGATGAAAATAAAAATCATAATCGATATTCCATGTTCATTTTGTCATTGCTTTGGTTTGTGTGACAGCATAAAATGATATTTATTTATACGTGCTTATACTTTTTAATCGATTCATTGTTTGCTAATGCCATATGAACCAGGAACCATACTTCTTTTTTCTTGTTGCCTCCATTTCGAAAATATATGTAATGCAAAAAAATTTTGTATTTCGTAAAGCTGACAAAATGCGAGAATAATTTTCATTCAGATTGTTTGAATCCATTCAATATTGAATATTCGGTGTGTTTTTGAAATTGAATTTCATTGTTATTGCCATAAAAAAACACTTAAACATTTTTGTTTGAAGATTTTGTCGTTTTATTATCGATTTTCGAAACCGACATACTTGTCCTATGTGCGAATGGCTGCCCGCTTTGTGCCATACTGTGTTTTAACCGGGAAAAAAAGAACAAAACAAAACTCATTGAAATCTGAAAATTAAAAATAGAGGAAAAAAGAACGAATCCAATAGTTCAGACTATAATAACCAAATACCGAACAGCCATCGGAATACCGAGAACACCAACAATTTAATGAAAACATATTTTTTGTCATGACATTCACATCAACAATTTCGAAGTGAAAAAGAGAGAGAGAGATAGAGGAGAAAGAAAAAACGAATTCAAAACCCAAAACAACTGGAAGCTGAAGTTGAAACAGAATTGCTTTCGATTTATTTCTATAATATAGTTGTGTGTTTGCATGAGTGTGTGTTTTTAAATTTATTGCCCAATTTGAATTCAGATGCACATGCAATCCGTTGTCATCGACTGCAATGCAATTGAAAGGAATAAAATAAAAGCGATGAAATGAAATGAAAGAAAAAAAAAACATGCAGTCGACTGATATTTATGCGGGCAATAACAGTAGTTCTGTTGATGACACAAAATATTGAGCATTAAGCACTTTTTTCCTTTCAAATTCTTTGTTTTTTATTTGAAATTGTCATTTTATTTTTCGTCTCACTTTATCTATGTATATTCTAGTTGGCTTTGAGTTTCATGCGAATTGTGCGATACACAATGTCGCCGCCGGTTTGTTAATTTCATTCAAATGGTTTTGTTACTTTTTGTTTATTTCTTTTTTCTACATTTCTTTTGAATTGGAATGTGTTCGCGTGGACTCTTTCAAAAACAATTTAACGAAAATATTAAATTTATATATTTGAAATTTGAACGCACATCATTATTCAACTATGGCAAAGAAATGCACTACAGAATAATTTACAATACATACTTATATGTAGAGCCGCCGACATGAGCTCAGCTCTTTTCGAATTTCAACAAATTTAAACATCGAGTTAAATGATTCTCCGAATGCATGCGTTTTTCCACAGTTTTTATTTTTGTTTTTCTTTTTTTTTTTAAATTCTTAGCGTTTCTGAGGAATGAGAAGAAAAAAAAACGTATTTAAAAAGATCTGTTGATGATGTTGGCACTGTTGTGTTATTAATGTTGAATGATTGCATGCAATAGCATCCGTATACCGTTTGTGACTTGAGCCATTCTCAACGGCTGTCAAATAAAATTAATTGCTTGGTCATTTCATTTAAAATATTCACTCACTGTACACAGCAGTGCACACACGGCACCCATTTAATTTGCCTGCATCTCGGTTTTTTTGTTCGTCTATCTCATTTTCATTTAATTATTATTATTTGTTCATTATCGTTCGTGCATATTAGTTTGATGTTGCAGTTTTTCCAGTCGGTTCCAAAACTTGGCTGATGGACTCTTTTATTTTGTGTGTTAATTGCTCATCGTGTGTCAAACAAAAGGGCAAAAAAAACAAGATGATTATATTGCATTCAAGGCACCGGGCATCTTCTTAAGATGCTGAACGTCATGGGCAATGTTAGTTAGCGACGAAAAAAAACATATGAGTAAATGCGCTCCTAAGCAAAACAAGCGCAAAATTGTTAATGGTATTAATTAATGTCACAATTTATCCCCTCGTTCGAAATAAGAATAAAAAATAAATCACCATTTTTTCCGAACTCCACTTTGATCACATCAACACCGTCAAAGTTGAATCACTTTGTTGGCACGACTGCCATCATTCATTTCTTTTTTGCTTTTCCTACTTTTTCAAAGCTTCTTTGAATGTTATGAATAACGCACAGTAGCAAGAAAGAGGAAAAGAACGGTGCATTTTGAATGATTCTTGCCACTGTTAACACGTCCATTCTTTTTCAACTGACGCACAGTAGCAAGAAAGAGGAAAAGAACGGTGCATTTTGAATGATTCTTGCCACTGTTAACACGTCCATTCTTTTTCAACTGACTCCGGTTAATTTTTCATTTTACCTCTTCAGCCTGATCTAAATGATGATTATTATTGAAAGCAGCTGCTACTGCTAATTCGGTGCATTTCTGATGAGTGAGAAAAGCAAATGCTCGGTTCTTTGAAATCTTGCTTGGCATTGCAACGACTATTTTATTCTATTGAAAAATACCGAGATTGGAATGAAATGTGAATGCCAAGAAGTGCAATGAAACATTTCAATTGTAATTCGAGGAGGATAAAAACCGCAATTTGATCAATATTACGCAAACAACATTAAAAGGAGGCAATCTTTCATTTCATTTGGAAATTCGATATAATTTTACTCTGCATTGCTTTTTTTTCTTAATTTTAAGTGGCATGTAATCTAAAACTGGTGCACTAGTTTCCAGTTTTTGAAAATAATTTCAATAAAGAAAAATAAAATCGAATTGAAATGGAATATCGATCTGATCTGACGAAATGAATGGATGCAGGTAGCAAATTATGCTATTATTTTCATTATATCTGCAACTTTGTTGAGGCATACCAAGGCATCATAAAAGATGATTGTTCAATGTTCGATATCTGTAATTTTCTAAATGTTAAGTTTTACCATTTATGAATTTGAATTTCTCGTTTTGGGTTTTGATGCCAAAATACAGCAACAACCAAGCCATTATTTCTTTAATTTCAAATTTGTTACTTCTTTAATAGTAGTTTGATGCATGGTTAACTGCACATCAAATTCAAACCTTCAAACCATAATTTCCCAGCATTCGTTGCATACAATGCTCGGTACATTCGATATTCGAAACTGTAAAAACTTTTTATCTTATCAATTTTCCATGTGAAAAAAAGCATGTAAATGATGAGTTTGACCAGCATGAAAGATCGTGCCATTGAACACCATATCTTATACATTATCCAACAATAACCTTTATCGACCGAAAGTACGAATTCGTAGTTAAAATTCACACCCAAGATAACCAAATGTGTGGCTGCAACTGATGTGAATGAAAATTTTGTAAATATTGCCTTGACTTTGACATAAAATATTATCTTTTGTAAAACAAAACTCAGACATTTGGTTGATTAGAAATGGTAAAGCTATAAAAACGGTACCGAATTGGGTTTTTTTTCTTCTCTTTTCTTTTACAAACAAAAAATTCAACAACAACAACAACGACGGGCAATAACAATATTTGTTTGGTGTAAACAACTGACAAACAATCAACATTGAACATTGAGCAGTGAGCTCACTAAGCACCATACCGAATACTAACATCGAAAATGAATACCATAAACCATAAAATGGGCCTATTGTAATCAAACCATATGCATTCATGTACTGTTTTCAATTGTTATGTCCGTTTCTTGACGCTCTTGTACTCTTCTTCTCTGTCTTTGCACTCTGTTGCGATTGTATGTTTGTGCTGGTGTGCGTATGTTTGGGCTGCATTAGGCCAGATAATGATAAATGAACGAGACTTTCAACTGTAGCATGCGACGTCTGAGGGAGCTAAGAGTTGAGATTTATTTTTCGTTCTCTTTGTATGTTCGCTCTAGCATTTGGTCGTTCGAATGGCAATCTCAATTCTGCTTGAACTCAAGTTGCCGTACGAGTAAACAACGGATTACGATTCATATGTATGACATGTTGAACGTTGAGCATTGAACATTCAGCACAAACGTACACATTTGAACATTTCAGACAAAATCTCTAATCTTTCAATGCATTTCGTATTTGACATTCGGCATTCAGCGTACAGAATGCACTGATATTGCTTTCGTTCTGCATTTGTAATGCTTATTTTATGGTTATATTTTTCAATTCAACTCAAACGATTTTCATGGTTCGTATTCTTCGATTCTAGTCTGAATAATGGAAGAGAAAGCCAGTTTTTGGTCGGGCCCTTCCTTCGAATCGAAATTAATCACCAATGAATTTCAAATATAGTTACCAAGAGAATACATATATCAATTTATCTTTTGTTTTAACTTTTCAACCATAATTTAAGTGGATTCACTCGACGTTATGCCGATTTGAGATGTGACGCACAATAATTTCTCATTTACTCATTGCGTACGCTTGTTTTTCAATGTAATTGTAAACAATTGAGGGTTTTGCAGATGGATGTGTTCTTAAAATGGAAAACACAATATTTCATGGCATGCGTTCAAAGGCTCTCGAAATATCTGGCCAAAGCAATTAAATCCAGTTGGATTAATTTGAAAGTTTTATGCCGTCGATGTGCGGAATGGAAATTAATTTGAACTCTTGGGTTTATAGCCATTATAACAAGCGACTGAATTTTCTTTTCCAGATGGATGTGTTCTTAAAATGGAAAACACAATATTTCATGGCATGCGTTCAAAGGCTCTCGAAATATCTGGCCAAAGCAATTAAATCCAGTTGGATTAATTTGAAAGTTTTATGCCGTCGATGTGCGGAATGGAAATTAATTTGAACTCTTGGGTTTATAGCCATTATAACAAGCGACTGAATTTTCTTTTCTTTTTATTTTTTTTAGTGTGTGTCTGGTCCCGTTGAGTGAAAGGAACTTGAAATTATTTAATGGCATTTTTCTTCGGCAAATTGAACGAACATGCAAATGGATTTCATTTTTGGGCTCGTACATAAGCCGACCGATAGAAACTAAATTCATTTATCTATTGGAAATGTGCTGCTGTCAATTTTTGTTTTAAAATGCTTTAAATGCTGTATGACGGCCATCAAGTGTGGTCTCAAATTAAGGCTGTCAGCCTTCATCATACGATAGTTACACAAAAGTTCATTTCAATACCATTCAACGTGTGAATATTTACAAAATTGAAAATCAGATACGCTGCAACAGCACCAACAACAACAACAGCAACAACAACAACAACAAAGGTGATTCCATCGATGATATATTTATAACGATTTGTAGTTCCCTATTCGTCACAAGCCGGTTTATTGTAAAAATGCACTTTGAATGAAGAGGTCGAGTCAATGCGCATTTGCATCATGAAAAATGAATGTTGAACGGAACAACGACATCGTGTAATAAATTTAAAAAGAAAAACGAAGAGAGAATGAGAGAGAGAGAGAGAGAGCGAGAAACTATTTGATGTGTGAATCGGTAAGCGAAAATAACAGATATTATATGCTGTTGAATTTCGAGATTGACGGTGCGCTATGCATGTATATCGTATATCGTATATATCGTATTTTCGATGAGCATATTCGGTGAATGAAAAATGAGAAAACCAGAATGATATGTATTCCCGTATTCTCTGTCATCCCATTAATGCATGCACAATGCACACACTATACAAACAGAAGCAACATTTGACTTTAAACTGTTGTCGAACCACTCCACAGCGTATCGGGAGAAAATGAACGAAAAAGAAAAAATAGAATTAAAAAAAAACACATAACATGAAATGCGTGTGTTCGAGCATGTTATCTTCCCGGAGGCATGAATTCGAAGGGTTTTAACTGAATTTATATTTAAATTATTTTATAAATATAATCAGGCCATGATCGAAAAAGTGGAGGTGATGGTTATCAAACCAGATTATGCACTGAAAGAGAAAAAAGAACCCGGCACATGTTCAGAACCAAGAACGAAGGACGGATGAAGGAGTAGTTAAAAAAAAATCAACAATATTAATGAATTCAATAATAATAAATTCACAAAGAAACAGCGAGAAAAAGAGAACGACAAAAATAGCGAGAAAAACGAAAATTTATTTTCCGTTTTCTACAATGGAATACAGTGAACATAGCCAAGGGGTGCCTATCGAGCAGCATTTTAATGAGTGCTGTGTCATGAGCTCGTTGAACAAAATATGTATATTCAATCGGTGTATTCGTGTTATCGACACCGTACTCGATGCCATCAAGTCAGAATTCAGCATTTTCGAAATTTATTGATAACATTTTTCGTTTCGGGCAAACAGCCAACGGCAATGTTAAATCAACATCATCTTCTATAAATAAACATTATATTCAGCGTCATATGTCACACATATCAAACATAATTTATTACATACTGACTTCATTCGTCGTATTTATTCCGGTTGATAGCGGATCAATTATGTCAAAATTTAATTCGATTGTCTTGAATCTTTAGTTAGTGAAGAAATGCAATCATTTTGCTTCACATTTGTCGGTTTCAAAGTCATCAGTCAATAGTCGAAGTCAATGTTTGTTCTATCGCGTTGTCGATTTCCGTTGTTCCAAACATAAGTTGGTGGTGTTGTCATTTTCATTTTGAAATTGTGAAATTTGATTCTTATTAAAATACATATGTATATGTATGGTTCTACTTACTTATTTCCGGCCCATTGTTCAAACAGCTGTTTTGATGCTTAATTGGTTTCTGGAATACAATGCGAAACTTGCTTCTTCTTGGAACGAATAACGAATGATTTCTTTTTTTTTTTGTTCAAATCAAATCAAATCAAATTGAAAATATATTTTTTCTTTTAACGCACACTTTTTTAAAATATGCAATCAGAAATGTGACCGCGTTCAGACATGCAAACCAACAACGATAGCATCCAAATGTCATGAACTTTTTGGCTCCAAATAATTATTAATCAATTGCTAAGCATTTTGGGTTTTATTCCATCTTCGATATCAGATAGTGATTTGGTTTTCGTTTTGGTTTTTCGTATTTAATCTGTTTACTGTTGTTAATCTCTTTATTTTTTTATTGCAAATGATTAATTCTTTGGATTTCTCCATTGGTTAATTCCTTCAAAAACATTCAAATCAATTTAAAACAGTTAACCGTATTCATGTTTATGACATGAGCACGTTTATCGAAGAAATTCCAAACAAAAACACAATAAACCTCAACTGAATCCGATTAATTTTCCCTTTTTGTCGTTTTTTCTTTTCTTTTTTTTTTAAATCTGGTTGTATCATTTCAGAAATTTATTTATTGTTGGATTTTTTTTATCTTTGCTGGCCTATTCAATGCTCAATGCAGAAATGTATTTATATTCCATTCGGTGGCCTAATGGACTTTTCTATCAAAAATATTATCATGAATCAAGATTCGAATCTAATCGGCCAAACGGATTCAATTCAGACTATCGCATAGAAAATGCAACACATTTTCGATTTCATATGTGAGATTTATTGATTTTCATTTCGATTCATTTCATTCATCGAACGAATAAATTCACTGAGCTGTGCGACGATTAAATGTTTTTCTCATTTCTCTTGTGTGCGCTCAACGCATTTATCGATACCACCCCGATATGTCGAATGTCAATGACTTCTTATACAATATTGTACATTGTACAATCAACATCCAATCCACAAAATACAATTAAATATATCAACGGATCGAAATGATAAATTGAGATTTTTTCCCATTTCGTGCCGTTGTTTTAATGGAATTGATTTTCGTAGACTTTTGACATACCGAAGATGGAATCGACGATGGGAAAAATTAACCAATTCTCCTTCATTTTCTATCTTTTCTTTTCTTCTCTTTTCATTTCTATTTCTTTTTTACAATGCGAAACAGAACACAAACAGATGAACACACACATTTTCTGGGATTTTTTTTTTACTTTTTTTTCTCTACTCTGAAACATTTAGAATTCAAAAATGCATTCCAAATGGTTGACAAATGAAGTGGAATTCTGTGCGATGAATAAATTAACAAATATATATATAAAAAAAAAACATAAACTAAACGAACTGAATTGGGATCGAAAAAGGAACTGGAAATATATCACGAATTGCTATTACGAAATAAACACAAAACTTGAATTTGAACTTACAACCGATTAACAAAATAGTTATAAATATTTCCAACCAAACTGTATGGAAGGAGAAGAAACAATAAACAAAAAATTTTTTTGTTTGGTACACACCGAATTGAAAAAAAAACTTCACAACACAATAATACCCGATGATGGTGAACGTTTTTTTTTCGCGCTTTCTGTTCAAAAATTATTAATTTATTTGTTTTATGTGTTCGGTATTCAGTATTCAGTTTGAATTCATTATTATGTTGTTTTTTTTTCACGTCTAAGCCAAACTTTGCCAAACTAAAAATCGATAATAATCCAAATCGATTGAAAAATTAAACAAACACCAAAAAGAAGTTTTAAAAAGTCAATTTCAATTGTTTAAATTGATTGCATTGACCGAAACAATTAAAAGCAATAGTTCACGAGATCTCTCATTCAATTCACTTTTTTTGTTTGAAACTTTTATTTGCACATTTTGCACTTTGCATCGACAATGATTATCATTTAAATCCTAAAACGTCATTCAGGCTTTGTTTCAGTTAAAACTATTTTGTGTTTTTTATGCGGCGAACTTGAACTTTATCAATACAAACTTTTATATTCACTCTCTCTCTCTTTCTCTTTCTCTCTGTGTCTCTTTTTCTGGCTCTTCGGCTCGGTGCGTATTTATTCCAATTGATTATTTCGTATTTGTTTGTTTAATTGCAAAATTCTTGCTCCGTTTGTGTCTCTTTTTCTATCTCTGTTTCTGCTTTTTTGATGGTATTCAAAATCGTTGGGTGGTTTTGTTTTTGTTCGTCATTCGTCAATCCAAAGTTTGTTTTAAAATTGTTTCAATCACACATTTTTCAATGAATACAAACATAAACATCGCGCATAACACACAAAATATGAACCAACAATTATTATTTATTATTATTGGTTTTCGCTCTAAAAAAAGAAAATTTCACTTGCAACATTGAACGACTTTTCAAATTAATTTTCACCTTATATTAATCCAGATTATTACATTTTCGATGCAAACACACACTTTTTGCCCATACGCCTTTTTAATACTTTACACACTCTTCATTCTTCATTCATAGAACAAAACGCAAGGAACATCTGTAATATAATCCGTATCGTTGGCCAATTGGAAAAAAAAATTACATTACTTCAAACGATAAAAACATCACAAAATCAAATGAAACGATTTATGGATTTTTATTGAAATCAATTTAACTGATTTTTTTCGATTTTTTGCCAAAATCACTTTGAATTTTTGTGACAATTTTCTAAATGAAAATACAATTTATTCGCTGGAACCGCCGCTAAAATCAACACAACACGACGGACATGTTGGTAACAACAATCGATAGAATAATTCGAAAGAGCTCTCACTGCTGCTGTTCTGCTCGACTGAAAGATTTTGTCAATGAAGATTTCATGCGCAATGGATGGTCGTTAGTTTTGATGGTTGTGTGTGGATGACTTTTTTCTCTTTCTTTTTTGTTTTTTTCGATGCTATTGTATATGATGTGCCCGTATGTTTTGATTTTTTAACGCCATCTGTACGCTGGAGTTTGCATTTATTTTCTTTATTTCGACAGATGTTTGGTTGACATGCACAACCAATGTTGTTGTTTTTTTTTGTTTGTTTGTTTAGGTTTTATCGGCTTTTGTTAAATTAATGTTGTTCCTCTTTCAAATGCAGTTTTTAAAATGTTTTTAAGTTTATTTCAAGCAAAGAAGAGCTCGAGAATCATTTGAAATCATAATTTTTTTTTCTTAATTTGCGATTGGGTCGGGCCGAAAAATGTAGAATTATATCAAAACAAAAATGACATTGATCTATGTACCGCTGTGGACACACCTTAAATGTCGGCTATTGGCATGGTTACCGCATTAATATTTGTCCCAATGAGCAATTTGTTGACATCAAACAAGTGGAATATTCAAAATTTGCAGATTTTTCCACTTTGTTCAACTGAAAATTGACCTGATTGAAATCGTCAATCAAATTAATGATTTCTCTTAAAATGAAACCATTAAATATATTTACTATAGTCGTATAAATAATTGAGCGAAAATCCCTGCTTGAGTGTCGGTTTTTTTCTTTGTAGCAAACAACTGTGTGTAGACTCTACATTGGAATAAATTTCATAGCGCGCACTTTTCAAATCCAATGGATTCTAATTTTCTTTCTTCAGAATGATTTTTTTCAAGGGGCTGTCGTGATAGTGAGGTGAATTAAAAGACCAATTCATTTTATTTTTAAATTTTTTTTATTTCACTGGATCAATTGATTCAAATGTCATTCCAAAGAAGTTAACTTAACAGAGGATAAGGAGCATCGAATCACCACCACCTGGATTGCTACATCTAAAAATATCACTAAATTCAAGAACCAAAACTAACGGAAAAACAAGACAAAACGCATCAACCTGTCTAATATCAAATGAAAACATATAATTCTCAACTATTTAGTGGCCATGGGCCATGTAATAGCGCTCATTGCCCTGCAATCCAACATTTGAAATATCTTGTTCTTGAATTCTGAATGATAATAATAAAATTTATAATAGAGAAGGCGAAGGAAAATGTATGTATGAATTCAATTAATGTGATCAGCCTCTGGCACTTAAGCGAAAAAAAAAATTATTAAGTGAATTATTCTAAATTTAGCATTCAATGCTTAACTTAAGTACGTTTTTTACTTATTTTTCCCATTTCATCAAAATATGACAGTCCATTCAAATGAAATGGAAAATAAATTTTTGTTGTTGTTTTTTTTTTTAAGTGCAATATCACAGTTAACGTCTGCACTTTTGTGTTCAAGTGTTCAAATTTAAAAGGTTCAAACAATAAATTTCTACAATTATAAAATGGATAATACGTCATTCATTTCGTTTCACATATTTTTGTTTTTGTTTTTTTTTTTTTTCATTCAATATTTCGTTCGCCAGACTTTTCTTTATTGATGTGAATCGATAGTGGTGGTAAATTGGCTCGAATTAATTTTAATCGTTTACTTTTTTCAATTTTTTTCGATGGTGATGATTGTGTTGGTTGTCTAGCTGTTGACAAATTATCAACACTTTGTGCAATCATATCACCTTTACCATAATAGCGTGGCATTGCAAAATCAAATCCAACATCTCGATTTGACGTTTGAATACTGTACAAACTAATGGATTCTTTATATTTTTCAATTGTTGGTGTGTCAACAAAATGTTTCGGTAGCATTGAATATGATATAGATGGAATTTCCGGTGTCATACTAATTTGATTCATTGAACTGCCCGAAATTGTAAAAATATCCGTTTCACTTGATGGTCGGCACGGAAAAAATGGCATACTTTGAATGTTTCGTAAGCGTTTATTTAGAATTGGTGTTTTAATTGCCACCTCCAAATGGTCCACATCATCATCGGTTTCATCATATTCATGAGAATCATTTATGCTGCTGGTCGATGGAGTTGTTGGTGTTTTGATTATTGGAATTGGTCGCAATACAAGTTCTTTGTTTTTTGCTCCAGTGTGGCTGTGTCCAATGTCTGTTTCATCATTCGTATTTAAATCGATTCCTGTTCGAATGAAATGTAAAAAATGGGGAAATAACAATTATGAAGCCAAGCGATACTGTGAGATTAATTTTTTTAGTTTGAAATAAATTTTGAGGAGAAAAATTCGGAAAATATTTCAAAATTGACTGGACTTCAAGAAGAACAGAGGATAGGATAAAAAAAAAGAAGATAATTATTGAAAAACACTAACAATTACATAAAATTGTATCAACTACTGGATGGAATATGTGAATCCTAACGATGACACTACAGTTGAATGATGCTCGGTTTAGTTTTTGTGTTTTTGTTGTTAGAATATTGTTTGAAGCGGGGTTAGTCTTTGTGTCCATTCAGCTCTATGTCTGATTCGACCGATTTCAACAAAAGCAATATAAAAAAAAATAATAAAAAAAAATCCACACATTATTTTCTCTGTTTTCAATAAAAAAGCACAAATTTATGAATATTCTTTCTTATTATTCGTAATTCATAAAATTATTTATATTAACGTAAATCTTCCATAAGAAACCACACACACACACACATAGTTATCCATATTTTTATTTGAATTTCATGCTAAACATTGTTAAACAACAATAACATGAAATTCGTTGTGACATCATTTCATTTTACTTTTTTCGGTTCTTCTCTTTTTGTTCTGATGTGTATTTTTTTTTTTACTTTGTTTGGAACCTCTGTGCCACATCTGCGTTAGCCACATCATAAATACGGTATCGTTTTCAACGAAAACATCTGCATTCAATTCAAACAAAATATTAAACGAATAATTTTGAAATGAGCTAAGCAGTCAATTTCACAGCGACGCGATCCAATTTTGCGGAACTCAATAATAAATAATTCAATGAAATTCATTAATAATTCAAAATTAATTTGACATTTGCAATTAAAACATGTAAAATTGTACTATGCACTCGTTCGATTATTTTTTTTAAGATCGTTTGTCAGACATTTGATTGAATCACAAATCGCACATTTTTTCATGAATGTCAATGTCATTTTCTCTTAACGAGCGTCATTATTCAATTTCACTATCTCTAATTCATGGTTGACAAATTTGCATTGCTTCAATTCGCTTCAGTTCAACGAATACAATTTTTTTTTTTGTACATGTATGAATGGCAACTGACAATGGATGACCTTCAATAGTACTTTGTGTTCCCTTTTTGATTTTATTATTGAAATGACAACAATACGCAGCAAGCAGACTACTACATACTTTCAATGGAATGGATTCTTTTATTGAAATTTTTCCGGCATCCCATAAAAGGTGATCATGTTCGGGACATGAATCCATTATTCAGCTTAAAATAACTACAATGATGATGATGATGATGGGGAGAAAGCGGAACGAAAAATATAGTTTGCATATGCATATCATTTCAATTTCTGACAGTTTCAAGAGAACTTTTGCTTTTAATTCCACATACATATTATTTTGTATTTATTTGTGATATTCGTCGTTCGAGCGTTCATTTGTTTACCGAATTCCATATCGGATGTATATATTGTATAAAACTGGTCAAACATGAGTATTGAATATACTCAATATATATGCATCATAATTTTTCATTTTATTGGGTCAAGTTTAGCAGCATGTTGTCATTGTCATGACAATGCCAACGATGTGACTTTGCAGAGAGTTCAAGTTCTTTTATCGATGTGCTTGCAATTTGTAACATGATGAATGATATCGAATAACCGTGATGCATCACAAATAAATTCAGTCAAAACAGATTGAATAATAATTGATAAAATCAATAAATATCAAACATTTCATTGAAATAGTGACCATGTTAAGTGTTCAATGCACCTCATTCAGTTAAGCAGTTCATTTGGCATTTTTGCTATGCACAATGTACAATAGAAAATCAATTACTTATCGAACATTATTCAGCCAATTTAAACGAATTTCATGTTTATTATTATTTATTTTTTTTCACGTGATCACGTAAATCCGCATCAAATGAAAACCTATGGATAAATGGAAGTGACTGCTTTTTTCGTGGAATTGAAAATAATAAAAATGTAAATCTTTTCAATCTGTTGGAAAAAAAAAGTGCTAAAGAGTTGATGTTTGACGTCATTCGAAAATATTAATGATGGCCGAGCACGAAATCAGAACAGAAAGAGAAACTAACGAATATTCATGTTCGAACATAAAAATTGTTTAGTACTGTGTGGTGGCTGATAGAAGTCAAAACAAAGCATTCTTAACATTTTTTTTTTTACATTCATTGCGATGGCTCTCGTGGTTAATCATTATTATTATTATTATTATTATTATTATGAGCGTTAGTGACTAAAACATTATGAATTTTTCAAAACGGATTTTCGTGTTGAGGATGGGCGAATGTAAAAGGGGAAAATTGGCGGAATTGGCAAATGTAAAAAAAAAAATTTTTGCACCAAAACGAAGTGAATGAAAGCACACATAACACGTAACAGATAAACAGCACGAAGACGGAACGTTTTTGTTCATATTAAATCAAAAATAATTTCAAAACATAAAGTGACTAACCTACCTATGGATCGATCTACGACAACTGAACTAAATGATAAGGTGATTGTTTTTTTTTTTGTTTCTGTTTGTTTTGTGTTCGTTTATATTTCTTGTGGATGAAATGGCACAGACGTTCACGTTGTTTCCGCAATTAATTTTTAAAATCTAATGTAATTATTTTATTTTTTTGTACATGGATGCATGCATCATGATTCGCTATTAACCACGTCCCATTACACTGAATTATAAATTAAATCGCAATCGTTCTGTATTCTGGATGTATGGCAAATGGTAAATTGTTAATAGATTTTGAATATTTGATTAGTAAGAAAATCAATTATTACAATTCTACAATAAAATATTATTGTTATTATTATTTATTATTAAATCATCAAATTCGATTCGCTTGTGTTCGTTTGCTTTTAACATTAATTTCGTATTCCGATCGAATCGCATTATGCAATTTGCACAAAACGTAAAATGCAAACGGCACAATCGATTCATTAAAATCACATAAAGTGTGTTTCAAATAACACCACACCGTTGGCTGAATTCCGAGAGAATTTCAATCATAAAATTCGAACCAAAACTCTCAATAAAGTTTGTGTATTTGTGATTGTCTTCCGACATTTTCATGCTCATCAATTCTCCAACTTGAAACCAAAATAAAAAACAAAATCGAATCGTTTATCGTTATCATTTTTTTGATCGATTTCGTTCCAAACAACAAAAACTTTCACTTTTTTTTCTGTCATCATCGAACACTTTGTGTAGCCCTATCCATTCCCATGTTAATTCTCAATGTCAAATCATGCATAGGCAGTCACCCAAAAAGACTTGAGAGTTGGTTTTGTTTACAAATAGTTTATTGTTAATTGAACAATATTAATGATGATATTATTGAAGAATTATTATTATCGCGTCGAACGAAACGAAAAAAATATTGCAAAACATCACTTCCGTAAATGAAGGTGTATTTGACTGTCTGTTTATTTCATTTTCAAATCGATTTGCGCCAATATTTCGAAAAAGAAAATTGTTTTTTTTCTTCTTCTTCTTCTTCTTTTCTCTTTCAATTCACAGTGCAATTGATTGAAATGGTTAGTTTATTTAAGACTGTTACCTTCCAGACGTTTCAATAATTTCTTTTCACTATCAGAATCATTGCGTGTATGTTTTTTATTTTCCTCATTTATGGATGGGCTTTTATGTACAATGGCCAATGATTTGGATGGTTGATGGTCGTGAAAGATTTGTGAATTTGCAAAAACTGACAAAATTTCCGGTGCTAAAAATGGAACATTCGTACGAATTTGCCGATAATCTTCTTCCCGGATCTTTGAGCTACCATTTAAAAAAAAAAGACAGAAATTTTGTTTAATACAATTATGGAAATACATGCATGAGCGATGCATAAAAAATTCCCAAAAACACTCACCTCAAAGCGTTGTCTTGTCGTCCCGGTTGCTCACATATTGGTCGATCAATGGCGTCTATATTTAATTCATTGAAACCTTTTCCATTTCGTTTTGTTAGATATTCATCTTCATCGGCATTATAATTTGCTAGAATGTGAACCAGTTCGATGATTTTTAAGTTTCATGGTAATTTTATAGTTCTTTTTTTTCAATTCATTTTCGTTTGTGTCGATTTACACTCACCGATATTCTTGTCAAAACAAAATCTTTCCTCAATGCAATACCAGTAGCAATCTTCAAAGCAGCTGCAATCAAATAAAATCAAAAACGTCATTTATTAATGATATTGTTTTTCCTATTATTTCATTATGTGTGGTTGCAGACACTCTATTGCCCAATGCCCGTATTCGACAAAGCCACAGATACCACAGGAAATAAAAAATTCTCGTTTGTGAATTAAATTAATCGCTCAATTTCGATTTCGCTAACTTTCAACGTTTGCATTGCACAGGAACAGTGAACATTGTGCAGTGTACAGTGTTCAAGGTTCTGCAACAGGTAAATAAACATAACATGAGCCACATAATTTAATTATCGAAAATTGAAGTTAACAAGTGCACTTCAAATAAGCCAGAGCCACCTTTTTAAAAAAAAAATCAATATCATTTATCCATGTGAGTTTGAGAGTGAAAGAGAGTTTGTTGGACGTTTCACGGTTAATTTGATTAGCATTCATTTTATGCATTTACTTTGGTATCGAATGGAATTCAAAATTTTTGTTTCCATTATTTGAACTGAAATGTTAATGAGCCACCGAGTCAATATCTTACCTTTGGCAACAACGGCACATTTTGAAAACAGTATTTTTTCTTTGTTTATTGTTGTTGTTTGTTTTTTTTTTTAAGTATTATCGATCGGTTTGAAATTTAAATATTTGTCTGAAAATAGCACGGGTTTTATAATAAAATCAGCTTGCCGCCTGTTCATCTATTTATAGTCCCAAATTGGGATTTTTCTTTTTGTTTATGAAACTTTTTAACAACTTTGAATCGTGTTGACACTAAATTAAACAATTTTCTGTTGTTGTTATTTTTTTTCTCACTCTATCGATAAATCTGCATTCAACTGTTAAACAATCAATGATTTGAATAAATTCTGAAATCGAAATCTAACCATTGGCATATTTTGTTAAACACTTCCGGCATCATAATGAATATAATGTTTCATTGCAAATGTGCTGCCGCAACAATGCGCTTATACTTCAATATCTAGTTTTTTGTATTTTGTATCGTTTTTCATTATTTTTTATCACATGATTCATTCATTGTTCTCTATTACTCAGCTCTTTTTTCCAAATAATAATAATAATAATGAGCGACATTGTTGAGTTCACACACAACAAGCAAAATTTTTTGATTCTCATTCTTCAGTATATTCTGTCGATTCTCTTCATAATTGTACTCGAATCAATTTAAACACAGCGTAACATAAACACAATGTTTCATTTTGCAGGCTCATATTAAAATATTGTTATTGAGTCTCAGAATATGTACGTTACTGTTGGCTCTTATTTACTCGACGCCTTTGTTTGAATCAATGTTTGACGATCGTTGACTTTGGGTCTAGTACACAACCAAGCTCAATTTTTGGACGATTAGATAAGATCATAATAATAACCAAATATGCGGCACATTTCACCAAATAAATTATGAAATTTTTGGTCGATTTTAACCTAACGATTATTGAATATTTAATATTATCTGGCCAAAGTCATAATCAAAAATGAAATTTTTCACGTAATATTTTGAAATTGATACAAATCTATCACGTATTTGAGGGTGAAACTAAATTCATTAACTATTCATTTCAAAAAATCCATTAAAATTTGAATATTTTGATGAATTCGAAATTTGTTAAACACCAGACACAGGCCACATAGAAAACCGATCGTAAATTAGTTAATCAACAACACAAAAATGAACCACCTCAGAAGCAAAAACTGTTTTTGTCATAAATTTATGAAAAAATCGCGTCAGTCGTTCACCTCATTACAATATTAAATATTGTCGTTGTTCAAATCATTTAAACTATTTGATCGTCATTTATCAGCAAAACCTAAATCAAGGGTATTGATTTTGCCAGCCGTTAGCGAATTTTATGTGAAACTTGAAACGAAATGATATTCAATTTCAATGTTCCAAGCATTGCTCATTACATGAATAATTAATTATTTATTTATGAAATTGACAGACTGTGTGTTGTGTATGGAGTGGAATGAGAATGGCGAACGATGAAGGCTTACAAAGGTTAATTTAAATTGCATATTCAGAGGAAAAATTGCTGCCATTTATATAAGACAAAAACGAGGCGATCCAGTCCAATCAATAATAAAATAAACGCCACCAGCGCATAACAACTTGCGGTTTGACGCTAGAAATTTTCTAATGAAAAATGCATAAACAAAATTATTGCAATTGCATGATGCCATTAAATGATGGACGACAAACTGTTATGGCCGATTTGTCAACGTGTTTACAATTTATCCATTAAATACTAGATTCAGAAACAGTCAATGAACGAACCTAAAGTATATTAACGACTCAATTGGTTTGTCATTTGATAAAATCTAATGAAAATAAGACAAAAGAGGTAGAAACAGAAACAAAGAAATTAACGGACAAACGACATCGATTAGATGATTGGTGCAATTACACAAAAAATTCCAATCTCATCGCATTGATTCATTTCATTTTGCGGCAAACGATTTAAAATACATTTTTAATGAGTAATCCAACAACCAGACGAACGTCAAATGCTCTTCAAATTCCAGTCAATATTTAGAAGAAGCAAAACAGTCAATTTCGTGTGCAATTCAATTAAAATGAATGACATATTAATTTGAATTTTTTTTAGACCGACGTAATTTATGGTTATATGCATCATCTTCCAAACACGAATTCGATTGCGTGCATTAAATCACAATTGTACGTGGTTTTTGGGCTCATTTTGCGTGAACAGAAAATAGTTGACAATTTAATAAACATTAGCATGCAACATGCAAATTGATGACGCTTAATTGTAATCAAATGAAATGTGAATTATTATTATGTCAAACAGATGCGAAATTTGTTCAATGTGTCGTCAATTTGATTAAAATGAATTGCTTATTGATTCGTTTGCTGTTATTATTATGATTTTGTGTGAATAATAGCGCTGTGACGTGGCTTAGCGTCATCACCAAGTCTTTAGATGGAAATTCACAGAGAAAAAAATATTGATCTTTTTTGATTAGCGCAAATATTGGTTTCTTTTCTTCGTTTAAATTCAATGGAATTTCTCACTTGTCTGCAAGAGAATGGCTCAAGCCATTTGTTTACTCAAAAACTCTCAATCGGATCAAAAAATAATACAACGATCACTGTTTATCAAACAAATCAATCGAGGAAAAAAATGTTTCTTGGGAGTTTTCCCATCGCCTACCATGTGAAACCGATTCAAAATTGAAAAATACATTTATAAAAAATTATTATAATTTGACAACATACAATCGACAACACATTCTGAAATTTAATGAATATATTTCAATGGAGGCACACACAGTCGCCGAATAATATATATTAAATTATTGTAAACTGCGATGCAAGACAACGAAAAAAAAACGAAAGAAATGAAAAAAAAAATTGAATTCAACGAGAATAAATGCGATGCGATGCTCGGATGCAAAATGAACAGAAAAGTTTAAAATAGTATGAAATGAAACGAGAATAAATATTTATTTATTTTTTCATTTCGGTTGCACATTCGGACGTTTTAGCGCACAATTCAACATTGTAATGTATTTTTGTCGATTGCACAGGCCCACAAATCATCATACACCATACATTCAACGCTTTCGAAAATCCACTGGGATCGCAATCGCAATAATAATCAAATGTATTTTTACACATGCGTAAATTGTTATCGCACAAATGAATCATCGCCAGCCAAAAAGCCACTGCTTATTCTGAACAATTGATCTGGGGGCAAAAGAATTTATCAGCGCAAATCAAAATCCATGTTTAACTTTTTTGTTCTCTATTTATTTATTTTTTTGGTTTTTTTTCTGTTTCTCTTGGGCTTTCCTTAATCAGTGCAAACTTCAAATATACAATATATATGTATTGCATTAATTGATTCACAAGACACAATTGCGTTTGTTTGTTTCTATTTTATATGCCATTTAAAACAAGTAAACAAACAACGGCCGCGATAAATGAAAATTATTTAACGCACACATTTCATATCGAAACCAAACTCATTCGCTTGTTCGCTCATTCGTTTCACAATATTTCGATACGATCAACGACAACAATAATGTGTAATGTGGATTTATAAATATATGATTTTTTTTTCGTTTTTTCCAATAAGAACAGGGCACGTGATGCACTGTAATACTCTGTAATACACAGTCGTCGCATAAAAATTCAAGTTCAATTTAGCAAAAGACCAAAAGCAAATTGTTTCCTGTTTTCATTTGATTGTGTTTGTTGGAATTCAACGTTCTTTCCTATGTTTTTTTTTTGGAATTTCCGTATAAGCTCAGGTTTACAGTGTGCTAGCCTGGAAACACTTGTATTTGCTTTAGATGAAGCGATACCAAAATTCGACCAAATTGTATAAGCTTATAATGGAATTTGAAGCTATCGACTTTCAAACAAGCAAAAGAAAACGGCAGTAGCCAATTTATATGACAGCCGAGCATTGCAACCGGTTTAGAAGTTTATTGGTTTAACTTCAAAAATTTCCCAAATAAATCAAAATAAAATCCACAAACTGAGACAGAGATCGTCGACGGTTGTACATTTTCGAAATTGCAGTTGCTACGGAATTTATAATAATTTAAACGTATGTGAAAAAATATTTCTTTTCTCTCTCCTTCTTTGTTTCGTTGTAAGTGTTTTTGTTCGCTGCGCATCATGTGAATTTTGCGCTGATTTTCTGTTGCGTTGCAACATGAAAATGCATTCTTTTAATATTTTATATTATAGCATAAAGTGATATGTAATTATGAATGAGGTTTTTCAGTTCATATTGTTAGGTTTTTGCTTCGGGGTCATTATTTTCATTGTTTTACTTTATGTTGTCTTTCTTTCTTTCGCTCTCCATCTCTTTTCCCCCATTTAATCGGTTGAAATCAATGAAATCATAATATTTTCTGAGAAATTGTTGCAGTTTACAATGGCTTTTTTTCATGCCATGAATGAAACCTAGGCCGATGCTTGTTAGCATCTCATCAATGCACTGAATGATTATCTTTATTTATTGTAAATCGATGCGCCTATTTCCGACACAATTTGCAATGAAAAACTTAAAATTCACTCGAATAAAATGCCAACATTCGATATCAAAACACTTTAATTACAATTTCGAATTATTTCGAAACGTTGTTATTCGGCAAAAACCACGATTCGCGTGCGATATTAATTAAATTCAAGCGTTCAATAATGTTTATTTTCGAATCAAAACTATTCACCATTAATTAACGCATAAAAACAAACGAACATCAAAAAGAATATTATGAAGAGCAAAAAAATCAATTAATTCTGAATGAATCTGAAGAAATTTTCTTAAAGAATCGCACCTTTCCGTAATAAAAACAGCGCACAATAGTTCCAGTCAGTGTCTGATGCTAAACTAAATGATATTTTAAATACGATATTTTCTCTTCTCAGCTGCTTCGGAATTCAATTTACATTTCGTTGGCATTGTATAAGTGAGAGCGGAATATTTTTGGACACACACCGAGAAAGAGAAACATTAAAACGATCATTTTATGCCTGTGTGAGGCCAGTGTTTATCGTTCGTACATTCATGAGACAGTTCGACTGGATATATAATATTTGTAGTCTGTGAAAATAAACGAAATGCAAAGCGTAAAGCAAAATTTCTATTATTTAGATGCGCGCGACGAATACAAACCAATAAAATTGGCATGTGCTTCGTGGATATATACAAGCCGAATCGAAACAGAACGAGATAAAATATTGCTTGCACTGCTATATGCGGTTCGCTTTGTATGCGTTCGATTTTCGAGAACGAGAGAGAGAAAGAGAAGTAAAAACGAAATATTTACAAATCAGCAACCGCTAAATGAGAGAAACACCGAAAAATGACACAAACGGACAAAGAACAGAGAGTGAATTTCAGGTATGAAATGAATAATTAATGAAAAAGCGTTTTCAAGTCTGTATCGTGTATGACGATCCGAAAAATCAATTGCTACGTAAGCGATTACAATTCACGTGATATTATTAACTCTAGATTTGGGCAATTGAACGGATTCGGGCGCAAAAAATGACTATCAATCAGAGAATTAACTGAAAGGTCTGTCAATGGATTCTTGGACTGGCAATGATTTTCAAAAATATTTTAATTTGTTTTTATTTTTTTCTTTTGATCACATTTCTTAAATGAATCTCCCTTTCTCATGTCAAAAGTCAAAATCCGAAACTCATGATGAATGGCAACCATTCATTTGTTGAAGCCACAAATTGAGATACCGATGTTTAATTTTAGTAGACAACAGAACTGTCATCGAATATATCGTATATGTATGTTTATATTAAATTGTCATGAATTGCGTAAAATATACAAAATCCAAAAATGTAATGGAATATTCTGTTATTTGAGTCGTGAGCTAACACTTTGTGTATATGGGCTTTTGTAGTTATATCGAGCTCATGAAATACAGACTACTTGCTAATCAACAATTTTGTTCTCCCAATTTGAATGTTTTTTTTTCTTCTATTTTTAAATTCTTCCAAAAATGAAATAATCGACAAATTATTGTTTTCGGCAAGTTTCGAGCAAATGTTTTCTCTCGACAATTATTAGTATTGTATTTTTTTTTTTTTTGACAATTATAAATACATTCAGTGTAAATGAACACAAACGACGACACACTAAAAATGAAACGATTATCCAATTTGAATGGCATTTTGCGTTCATCTTCATTTCTTTATTAAAATTTATAATTTTCTCTTTTTCTTTTGAATAAATTTAGAATTGCGATAAGAAAATCCTGAACAAATAAACATGCAATTAAATGCCAATTTTATCACACAATATTTCGTTATGATAACGTTGAAGTTGTTTACCAAAAAAAAAACACACAAATCAACAATGAACTAGCACAAATATGATCATTATCTTAACTGTTGTTTCTTTTATCTAAACATTTTTTCGTTTGTGGATCATAAGCACCTTCTAACATTTATTAACTCATAATTTTAAGGCAAATGTATTTATCGAAAAAGGGGCGATTGTGACGTTTTTGAGCGTAATTAATTTGAAATTTTTTGCTTTGGATTGAATACTCACTGTTTAATATAGGCAAAAATTCCCATCCTAATCTGATGAGCACTGAACACACACAATAATTACGTTATGAACTAATTGAATAAATTTAGAATTGCGATAAGAAAATCCTGAACAAACAAACATGCAATTAAATGCCAATTTTATCACACAATATTTCGTTATGATAACGTTGAAGTTGTTTACCAAAAAAAAACACACAAATCAACAATGAACTAGCACAAATATGATCATTATCTTAACTGTTGTTTCTTTTATCTAAACATTTTTTCGTTTGTGGATCATAAGCACCTTCTAACATTTTATTAACTCATAATTTTAGGGCAAATGTATTTATCGAAAAAGGGGCGATTGTGACGTTTTTGAGCGTAATTAATTTGAAATTTTTTGCTTTGGATTGAATACTCACTGTTTAATATAGGCAAAAATTCCCATCCTAATCTGATGAGCACTGAACACACACAATAATTACGTTATGAACTAATTAAATTTGTGCCTTTTTTGTCATAACTTGAAAGAAAAAAAAGGAATTTAAGCACATATAAACATCACAATACGTTCAAGTCTTTTGATAAATTCGAAATTGTTTTTTTTTTCCCAGCAAACAAAATGATCATTGAAAAAAAGTGCAACCCTCAACTGCGCTGCGACCGTTTGCTAAACGAAATAAAATTTGTCATCAAAATAAGAATTTCTCAAATATTGATCAATTGAAACGCTGTCAACCGTCACATCCATCTGAACACTTTTGAGTATGTGAACTGTTTATTGCTTTACCTTACTTTACGCTGCGCCTTAAAAAGCAACAATTCACACAGTTTGCACGTCGTTTTTGTTTTTGTTCCCTCTAGTATCTGACAAAATTGGTGATATCAATCAAAAAGTCAATTCATATTTTTGAATGTATTTGTTCTTATCAATTACTAAGACAAGCTCGATTGACGTAAATTGCGCAAAAATAAGCACACGTACAACGTACAATGCGCTAAGGAAACACACAATAAAAGAGAAAAAAAAGTGTACATTCCATCTTTCATTTGTTATCGTGTGAAGTTTTGTTGCGGAACCGATAACGATGAAAACAATTAAATATTATTATATCATGGTTCAATGAAGCCCCGCACTGGGGACATTTTTCCATTAAAAAAAATGTGTATTGATTGAGCAAGACGAACTCAATTTGAAACGAAAGTATTTTGCGAGTGTCAATCGTTTTTGGTTAGCAAATTTGTTGTGTGTTGGTTCTCATTAATACTACTTATCTCTTCGATGTATATTACTTACTATATTTCTACAAAATATTTTTCGATCGGAGAACGATTCGGTGTGCCGATAAAAGTACGATCAATAAATCATTTGTCATAATTGTCAAATAATTGTTTTGATGTGAAATTAGTCAGCCGTTTAAATTGTGTCCGCTTACACATATGGTGCACGTATCTTGAGTAAATTTTGAGAAATTTCACAATGATAATGATGGATGCTTGGACATTTTTGTGGTTAATCGTTTGTTTAACCATTTTCATTACAATTTTGGTAAGATTTCATCATTGTTTGATGTTCGCTGTTTCGATTCTCTTTTATTTGTTTTATCTTTTCGCTAATAATTCATTGTGTATTTTTCTTTTTCAGGAAACAATTCACAGACGACTTCGAGAACGTCAATTGAGGCAAGAAGAAATTGAATTGCAACGTCAGATTCGTAAGTTTATATCGCTCATTTTTTTCACACATCAAAGTGTTAAATGTTAATTGCTTTAATGATGATCAATGAATTTTGGTTTTTGGAGCAGAAGCGCAACAATATCATGTGTTCAGTTTAGAACGGATAACTGGGCCGTCGGAACTTTCACACTCTAGATCAGCACCAACCCTAGCAGAGCAACAATTTATACATGAGCAACAGGAATTAAGAGGTATTTATCTATTTTTAGACATTTTTCTTATCGCAATGATGATACATTTGATTATTTTATTTGTTGTAGCCGCCAAAGATCCTCCACCAAAATATGAAGATGTTGTCAACTGTTCATCAATCAGCATGCCAATCGGACGTTCTGGACCAGTGTCGAATATTACATCGCAACAAGAACGATATTAATTCTTCATTCTGATAACAATTTTAAAATGTGTGCAAAAGACGATAAGCCACAGTGTTTTTTTTTTGTTGGTTTGACAAGTGATGTTCGCAATGTTGCCAATCTAAAAACCACTTAAATATATAACCAATTGGAAAAGCAATATACCTTATTACTCATAACACGATAATTCGTTGATTTTTTTTCATCATCATCATTTGTATTTAAAAAAAAAAAAATTATCATCAATTTCATCAAACATTGTATTTCAATGATAACTGAACAAGAAAAAAAATATCTTTATTCCAACATTAGCAAATGCAAACGATCAAGTCCATGACGCAGGCAAAAATCTCGTTTATTCGAAGCAAATAGAAGATCGGTTACTAAGAAAATCTGAAAAATTTGAAAACTGTTAACTTTACTGAAGTTGAGTGATATCAAGACTTGGGAGTTATTTACCTGTGCGCTAGCAAAAGCCAAAGTTGCACCGAAATAAAAGTTAGCATTAGCTGAGTTGCAATAGATCCATAGATACCAAACTGTTGGTCCTAAAGCTGATGTGATCAACAGGAAACAGAACACCACAAAATAATTTGCCATAACTGAAAATATCAAAATGATCAGATTAGTTCACACAACATTTGAAATGATTTTTTTTTTGTAATTGACTTACGCATTGCTGATCGTTTCCACAATGGAAATAATGCCATATAAAAAGCAATATCACCAACACATGGATATGAACGAAATATTGATGTCAATGCAAATAAAATTGTTGCCAAAAAAATGGGCCGTTTATGCAATTTAATTGTCAACGGCACCAAATATAATACGGTGGCATTCAATTGGAATGAAAACAAAAATAAGCTTCGAAAATGTTCGAACATTTCCGTGAAGAAGTACCAGAACAGGCCTAAAAAAAAGGTGTTTCTTAGATAATTATTGCTTGATGTGAAACATTAAGTTATAAAATCGTTATATATATATATATATATATATGTATATATATATATATGTGGATT
>GL502506.1:89296-100209 GCA_000149185.1 Mayetiola destructor
AAGAATCGAATTCAATTCAAATACTTCCTCTGTGTAGAATGTAATCATTCAGACAAGCTTTGAAATTGGGATTGTTCATCATGTATATTTGAATGGCTCCAAAGCGGATTGCCAAGCATGATAAGCAAGGGGCAGAAAGAGATGATATATTTAAAGGAAATCATATGCCCGAGAATGAGTTAATGAAAAGCCGACAAACATACAAATAGAAAAAGTGTTTCTACGCTTTGTTCGAATGAATTGTGAAATGCAATTGATTTTATTCGCATTCAAACAACAGCGCGCTCTTTGCCTCTTCTTGTCGTTGTGCGCATTGTGAATACGTCAATTTGAAATGGCAAATCGAACGAATTTTTTTTTTCTCATGCGCTATCAAGTCCTATACTCGATTAGACTAGAGCAATATACCATGCACTGAATGTATGTAAAAAACGACAAAATAAATCAATAAAACCATCCGCTTCAGTGAAATCAGTAGAAATGAACCGGAAAATTGATTTTATAAATGAACAAATGAAAATATACTTTCGAATGTGTAATAAATGTTGAAAATGTACATCGTGTGCCGTTCACCAATACCTTTGCCACACTATTTACTACCATGCAATGTATTAAGTATTGAGGAAGTGAAAAAGACCACCAATGAAAAAAAAAACAACCCCAAAGAATGTCGGATTAAATTTTTTCATGGATTTCATTACGCCAAGTACAAAGATTAGAAAAGATTTCAAACGCTTAAAATTGCAAAATATTATTTTACGATATTTTTATTAACAATTTTCCTTGCTTGGAGCTGTCAGGTTTGGCCATTCCACTGAAAATGATTTCATTTTACGGCTTTACACTTCATTTGCTTTTACTTACCGTTTTCATCAAAACCCGGATGATCCGGCTGTTAGATGCAAACGAATTACATTTTGTGGCGCTATTGAAGTAAACATAATATCATAACTTTTTTCAAAGATTTATTCGATATGACTAACATTTTTAATCGAAATGGAATTTTTCTTTTTATAAATACGTTCATTGTTCGATAGATCGTTTTATTCTGTGTTGAATGTTCGTTGGACAACATGAGCCATTCATGCGAAATTTTGGATGACAAAAGTCAGTATTGCATGAAGTATCAATGTGCACGATGAAAATGACAGACAAAGGGAAGGGAACACAAGATAGAATTGCTATATTACGATGTAAATATTTCATTTGATACACATTCGATGGTGTTAAATATAAAATCGATGTCATCATCGGTGAAAAGCCGATTTGCTGTAATTCGGATACTTGGCTGCGGACAATGTATTTCAGCTTCTTCTAAATATTTTGCACTCACGACCGCTAAGTTTCGTTCAATGCACTGGAATTCATATAATAAATATATTAATTTTCAAGTTTTTTTTTTTTTTTCAAAGAAAAAAGGGTCAGTCACGTACCTTATCGACAAATTGCTCTAAAATTTGAACCTTTTCGGATCGTTCGAGTGACACGTTTCTCAAATACAAGTGTTTTATCGGTGACAATTGATGGCCTCTGCACGAAAAATGAGTTAAGTTCACGAATTTCCTATAAAATTTGACAATTTTTTTTTTTTTTCAATAAATGTTTGCTAATGCTATATTTGAACCTTGCATGGTATTAAATGGCTTACTGATTCAACTTTTTACAACATTCACGTAAATCGTCGAATATTTCTGGTTGATTTTCCATATGGTTCAAGGTCTCTATGGCAGCTTGTGCAAGAAGCGGCGGTAACGATGCTGAAAAACAATAACCAACACCCAACAAAGTTTGAGTTTCGACTACAAACCTTGAACCAACACAAAACCCGCCAATTGATCCAATCGAATGTTCCAAACTTGAACAAACCAAATCGATCTCATTGCGCTGCAATCATGAAAATATATATTATGCAAATAAAATTACGATGCAAACATTGAATGGAGTATGTGATTTACGTCAATATCAAAATGTTCAATGATTCCACGTCCAGTTTTGCCTAATGTACCAAAAGAGATACTTTCATCTAAAAACAGTCGCAATTTATATTGTTTACGTAGTTCAATAATTTCCGGTAATGGACAAATTTCACCACTATTTATATAAATAGCCTCGACAATAATGAAACGGCGTATTTTTGCGGCCTTTTTCCAATTTTTACGATCGATTGCATCTTGTTTTTTTAACAGTCGTTCCAAATCTTTGGCATCATTGTGTTTGAAATAGAATATTTTGCTTCGTGATGCATCGAGACCTTTTTGTATTGGAAAATTAACACCTTCATCTCTGCAATTGGAAGAAAAAAAATAATTATGAAACTAAGCTGTCAATGGCGCATAGGTGCAATTAATTTACACGAATACTAGATCGCCACGCTTACAATAGGCCGGAATAGCGCTGGCAATCGTTGAAAACCAATACGAATACAGAACTGTTTCTTCCATTTGCATGAATTTTGCGATCCGTTCTTCCAACTCTAAGTGAACATCTATGGAAAGGAAAAAAAACGAGAAACAAAAAGAAAATTGTTAACAATAATTTGTTTAAAGCAAATCAAACACATCGATAACAGACCAATGGTTCCATAAAATCCTCTTGGTCCACATGATCCAACACCATATTTTCTGACCGATTTGATGGCGCCTTCTTTGATATCGGGCGCATTTAAAAGTCCCAAATAATTGTGACTCCCAACATTCAAACAGTCGTAGCCGTTGACATTAATCCGTTTGCCAACTGCTGATGTAACAATTCGTTCATTTAAATTTGGATGATTTTCAGAACATTCACTGACCAGCGGTTCAGGGATCCATGCATCAATTCTCCTTTGTCTTTCCTACCAACGAAACGATTCAAACTGTTAATTTCTATTCGATATAATGAACGACGCACGGTTGACACCTACTTCTTGTGACAATTTTTCACGATGTTTATTTCGACGCAGAAATATAATCGACATAACTCCAACAAATATTGCAAATTCAACACTGATAATGAATGTTGAAATCTATTTATTGGAAAGAAACAACCACCCAATATTATGACTCAGTCACTGATTACGGATTAGTATTTCGTTTGATAAAATGGTCACATTACCTTTGTGAGTGAGTACAATAATTTCGCAAGAAAACATGATGTCGTTGATTCACTCATTTTTGAATTTACTTTATTAAATTTTGAATTATTTCAAGATTTTACCACACTTAAGAAACAAAAAAAAAACGAATGTTTTTAATAAATATTAATTTTAAAACATTAATGTGAATATTTTCGGTTAAGAAAATATTCGAATACGGTTTTTCCCGATAGAACAACCTATCTTGACATAAGACGATGTAATACTACAATGTTTGTTGAATAAAAACTTAACCTCAACTCAAACGTGCCAATTTCATTTCGTTGTTGCCAGTTGACAGTTTAACGTTTCGTTCACACTGCATCGTGTTTGAGTGATAATAATAATTGTGCCAAATGCGGGCAATTTGAAAAGGAAACAATAGCAATTCATATGGAGATGACTCTATTGAAACTGTGAAGAAATGTGATGAAATTGTCAATGTGTGTAAGGTTAATTTTCTTTGTAATTTCCGTATAAAAAGCTTCATTCACCGCAGCATCCAAACCAGTAGTGAAAAGATCATCATATTGCAATGACGATGAATTGGATTTTGGTAACAATTTTTATCCAAATTATTGGTTGTGTTTTCTGCAGACCACAATCAACTGTGGCTAATAATGGGAATACACCATTGGCTTGGATGACGGCAAGCTTACCTAGAACAGGAATCGCAGGATCTGCCGACAATTTCGGTGCAGCATTCGCCAATGTTGGAAACGCAGTTGGTTCTGGTATTGATGCTGTTGCCTCGGGACTTGGAGCTGGCTTCGGAACACTTACTAGTGGTCTATTTGGATCTGGAGCCATTAACACATCCTTCCTTAACTATAACAATCGACCATCGTTCAAGTGAACCTAAATACTAAATGAGAAAGATCGATTTAATACTTGTTCAGAGTTATAATGAATATGTACCTTTTATTTGAATGAATAAAGAAAATTTTATCCCACTAAATAAAATATGTCATAGTAATTAATGAATTCTCACGAAATAGAGGACAGAATATATTTAAAGTATCACTGCAGTGAAATTGGCTACATTCTTTTTCAATAGCTTTACTCAATCGATGTAAAATAACGTTTGTACTCACCGCAATCTTAAATACTGAGACCAGCCAGAATGTATTTCATTGGAGTAGTTTTGTTTAGAAAATCGAACACCTGAATGAGATGATTCCGAATAGAATATAAAAAATTCCATTGTTGAATCAGTCACACGAATGAATTTGAGTCAATTATAAATCTGTTTATAAGTCTGTTCGAAAACAAACCGAAAAAAAAAATAATAAAATTTAAAGTTCAAACAAAGTCAAAGCACACATGTGGGGTCATCGTTCGGAAGTAAGGTTAATTTCAAACGAAATTTTCTTCCTGATTGAAACTTATAAAAGGCATATAGTTTGAGAATTTGATTCAGTTGTCGATTGAGTTTGAATCTATCGAAATCTGTTTATCGAATTGCGTTATTGAAAATAGAATTTGTTGTGCAAAAAAAAACAAAAAAAATGAAGTGTTTATTATTAATAATATTGGTGGGTTCATGTGAATATGTATCGTGTAGACCACAATCAGGAGCGCCTAGTGCAGGAGCAAAACCAGGAGGAGCTGCACCAGGAACGAGTGAAGGTTTACCATTGTCTTGGTTGATGTCAGCTATGCCAAGAACAGGGATCACAGGGTTTTTTGATAATTTGGGCGCAGCAATGGCTAATTTTGGAAATGCACAAGGTGCCGGATTTGATGCAATTTTTTCTGGTGTATTTAATGCTGCTGGAACATTATTTAGTGGATTGTTCGGATCAGGGGCCATTAATACAGCATTCCTTAATTACAATAATAGACCACCTGTGGACGCTGGACCTACACCGGCACCGGCTGGAGGTGCTGGTGGTGCTAAACCGTAAGTGTTATCATACAATCGAAAATTCCCATGGATTCATTTTTTCTAATGATGGATTCGATTTTTTTTCTTTTTGTAGCGATGCTCCTGCTCCTGCAGACGATGGAGGAAAATAGATAACGAACCAATTAGTTTCACTCAAATTGATCTGTTACATACGTATATTTTATTTATAATTAACGACACTTCTCAATATTATGCAGCGCAGTACGTTTTTTTAATTTAATTTTTGTCATAATAATTTATGAAATTTTAAAATGAAAAAAAAAAACAAATTAAATTTAAATAAATTATATGAAGATGAATAACGTAATATAAAAGTAATTAGAATTTGTTCTGTATAACTGCTTAATTTGTTCTTGCATCAAACAAACGGAAAGTTTATGAAGGAAATATAACGGAAGTAGAGCAAACATCTGTTCAAACAATTTCAAATAAATTTCGATATTAATGAATATTAATTTTGAATATTGTTTTTTGTTTTCATTTCTCATCGTTCCGAAAAGCATTTGCGTCAATAGACGTCGTTAATTGAAAAATTATTTCACATAATAGAAATGTATAAAAAGTTGTTCAAAATATCCATTTCGATTCATTTTATTCTCAAACAGTGAACCAATTGTTTCGTTATCGTTGTTCGTTTGAATAATTCATTTAAGAAAAAATTAAAAGTCAGACTCTCGTACACAATTACATCGTTAAATACGTTAAAAATGAAACAGTGGACTTTTATTGTTCAAATCGTTTTGGCTGTCCAATTAACATGTGCCAATCCAGCAAATGCAATCCCAGCCGGTATTCCTAACATCTAAATTCAATAACATTTTGAGTGTTTGGATATGAGAGATGTCAAAAGAATACATTATGTGTGCTTAACAGTCAAATAACAACTCTCTTATCCAAACATTTGGTCCTCCGGTTCGAAAGATCATAAAAAGTAAATCATCAACCTACTCTTTTTTCTATAAAATTAGAAATCAGCCCTTTTATCGCTCAAAATCCATGGGAATCTGGATTAACGGCAGCTGTTGATGCTCTCGCAAATGGAGTTAGTTTATTCGGAAAATTGGCCTTTACGGGGTTAAGTGATCTTGGCTACAGCGTTTTCCACGGCGCTGGTATGCTTGCCAGTGGAACATTAGGAAATCACATGGTGAACATCAATACGCGACATTTCTCGGATATGTTTGCGTAAGATCCTATTGTCTGAATTTAATTGAATCAAAACTGAAATCAAAACTAAAATTGAATCTATGGAAATTTAGGCCGGATTCAGCGAATCCATTTGCAGCACCCAGTTCGGATTCGAAAAAATCGCCTTCGCAGCCAACAGCAGCCTCCAGAAGTCCAACGCCTGTTTCACAGTCGCCTGGCACAGGTTCACAGACAGCCACAAATCCACCATAGTATTTTTATTTATTAAATTAGAATTAATTTGAAAAATACGACCTCCAACAAAAGCTAAAAATGCCTGACATTGTATAAAACTCATTCATGAAATAAAGAAAACGAAGAAATTTCGATTGGCCATAAAATTGAATGAATATAATTTACTGCATAAATTCAATAAAAATACAATTTTTATGCGTCATTTTGATATTTAAAAGAATCAAAGCAACCTTTTCCGACCATCACACAATACAATAGCATACAAATCAGTCGTTGAATATTTTATAGGCCATACTCATTGGCTGTCACTGTGTACAAACGCAATGTCATACTGAATATTCCATTCTGAATCGTGATCTCCTTTCTTTGCATTCATCTATTCACTTAAATTAATGTGTATATATCGGCAACAAAAAAGCTTTTATCTCATTCCACTCCGATTTGAATGGAACGATTCTCCACTTTTCTCAAACGATACGTATACAAATTGACATTTCAACGCAGTACAAAGAGGCAGTCAAGCGAGCGGTGACGACAGAACAACAACATGATGTAAGTATCTTGTGCCCAAAAACGAAAAAAAAAAATTATCAATTTTTCACCAAAAGTTGTGCATTGGATTTTATTCATTCTTTTCCTTCGCTTACGTAAAATATTTTTCCATTCATACATTGTGTGTGTTTATTGAATTATTATTTTATTTGAACAAAAATCACATATTTGTGTTTGCAAACATTCATTGTAAATAACATAATGTTTTGTTGTTGTTTTTTTTTGGTTTGTTTCATCTGTTTATCACAATAACAGTGGCAAACAAACGCTCGTTCGATTAAAAAATCCATCGGCTGATCGAAATTGTCAGCCAATATTGGATTGTTTGATGAAAGTGTTGGATGAAAATCAATCGGGCTTAAAAATATTGGAAATATCATCGGGAACAGGGCAACACATCAGCTATTTTGCAGCTGCATTTCCAGATTTTATATTTTATCCAAGTGAATATGAGACATCCATGTTCACAAGCATCCGAGCATTTACTGAATCACAAAAAAATGTAACGCCACCGATGACAGTTGATATTCGTATACCATACGGAAAATGGAATTGGCAAGTGGCAAATCTATTACCAAACCGAGTTGCTGGACAATTTGATTGTATTATTAACATCAATATGATTCATATAACGCCATGGGCATGTACAGAAGGCCTATTCAAAAATGCATCCGGCCTATTAAAACCCACCGGAATAATGATAACTTATGGGCCATATGCATCAAATGGTATTCTTATACCCGAAAGTAATGTTAATTTTGATAAACATCTTCGGGCAACAAATCCAGAATGGGGTGTTCGTGATTTACGTGATTTGGAACAATTGGCAAATACGTATAGCATCACATTGGATCGCATATTTGATATGCCTGCCAATAATAAGTTATGCATTTGGCGAAGATGCTCACAAGCTACGGCTAACAATAATGAATGAAATCATCAACAACAATCAAAGCAATCCGTTCTTTTTTCCAGAATCGAATAGAGAATTTTCGGAGAATTTAAATGTTGTGTTCACCAAGTGAATATCTATGTGTGTGTGTGTGTAAATGTGTGTTTTTTAGAACCCCAAGAAAACCCGAAAAATGAATAATTGAATTCCCACAAAACCAAATTGTGTTGAGACTAATTAAAGTAATAATATATTTGATTCCCAATTTTCGAAATCGATTTTAGAATATTTTTTATTTTATCGATGAAATTTACAACAACGAAATAATGATTACTACCGCGTAGTGTGTTTACAAATGAAATAAAAAAGAACAAAAAAAACGAAACAAATGGTAAAGTGGTAGAATGAAATGTTTATTGCCTCCATACCCATAAGATACACCTTATAAACGTAAATGCATCCCGATCCAATAGAAAGATTTTAAGTAAAGTAGAAATGTGTCTGAATCGATTTTCGATTGATGTGCATTTGTTAGCTATACAAATTTGGCTGAATATTCGAATATTTGAAGACGCAAAATTTCAAATGAGAAAATTTAATATTATTATTATTGTTAAATACCACCTGTTAGATGATGTTAAACAGTTAGATTGTAAGGACCCCCTCCTAAAAACCTGAATACCAGAGAAAGAACGAAAAAAACGGAAAAATAATGCTCTCAAATTTTCTTTTCAGTTGATTAAATCACTTTTTTATATATATATATATATTTATTTTGCAATTTTTATTGAATTTTTCTTCGGCAGATTTTGTGTTCTGATCTTTTGCTTTCCCTTCAGCAAACTGGAATCTGCTTTGCTTCTTTGAATTTCTTGGTTTTTTTCCTTCACACCCTTGCTTTTTTGCTTGTTATTCTTCTGTTCAGCGGCAATATTCTCCCTTTCAAAATATCATATTTTCGTTCAGCGCATCATTAACGGCCTTCATTTTGAATGTTTTTGTTAATATTTTAATATTTGAAGACATTATTTATTTATTTTGTTTTTTTTTCTCAGAATATTTTACTCTTTTCACGAGTTCAAGACATGAAATTGTTTTTTCTGTTTTTCTTTATGTTCGTTTGAAACCCCGAAATTATTATTATAATTATGTATATGTTTGTTGAGACTCCATTGTCAAAAATAAATAACATTTTACGTAAACAATTAAACTATGGATGTTTCATTGAAATTTTTTAAAATGATCCTGAAAAATATCAAATGGTCTGCATATCAAATGAATTATTATTATGGAACAAATCTGTAAATGGCGAATTTGTTTTGAACATACGCCGTAAATTAATTTTTTTTTTGTATTCCAGACGTTTAATATTTCATTGAATTATCAATCGGTCGTTGGATTATTATCATAATTATTAATTGTTTGTTCAAATGTTTTCCAGAATACCTGGATTCAATATCCGGAATGAAGGTTGAGTATTGTTTAAAGCTCTATTGAGCGAACCATATTGAATTCAATTCATCGTTTGAATTCTGAACGATATTATTATTGTTATCATCATCAGTGTTGGCCATTTGCCATTCGCTATTCCAACAATTAATTAAATTTTGAGAATGTTCATTTATGAATGTGTGCATGTTTTTGGTTGTTGTTTTTTTTTTTTGCTTTCCATTGAAAATCATGAATCGATTGATTCATTCAATCGCTCACTCAATTCAATATAATTTCATTTATTTACCTATTATTTTGTTTCCAATGTATTTTTATAATTTTTTATTTAATAATTATTATGTATAATGTATATTCCGGAACATACACCAAAAGGGATAAGTTTTATTATGCGGATGTTTTTTGTATGATGATAATAATTTCAATAATTTCAATGTTCATTGTTCAATAATAAGTGGATAATCATCATCCAGTAATATTTGTCCCACTCTTTTGCCTTTTCCATCTGATCGCTATTTTATTTTTTTTTATTATTCATTAAACATGTTATTTATGTATGAATAGGTGAAGTTGAGGCGTGCAGTTGATGTAACTTTATGCGATGTTGTGCGTTGGTAAGACGCTTATCAAATCGTATTGTGTTGCAGCTAATCACTCGTTTGACCGTTGAATTCAAAAATTTTTTGGTTGATTCGTTTTTGAATGCCAATGAAAACAATTGTGTATCCTTTGCGGTAGGGATTCAGTTCATCTTAATTTTAGCGCCGCTAATCTCATAGCGAATTACTGACATCCCTTCGAGTATAGAATAGAATATATGGTTTACATTCGGCTACTGTACTTGCTGAGACTTCTTTAACCGAATGATCATTGAAATGTAACCAAGTGCCATTGTGATTTGCATATGATGTATAATGACCGCAGCTCATTCTGAGAAAAAAAGAAGAAGAAAAATTCAAATGAAAATTTTGGATTTTCGCGCTATTAATGGATTTTCTTTTCGCGGCGTTTGTATGTTGCTTTAGGATAAACTTACCCATTGCCGTGATGGACAACAGCGGCCGCTAAATCATAAACATTATTGCTGCTGGTGGATCGTCGGGTGTCTGGGCCACTATTCAATACATATTGTGACACATCCAATGATTCTAACGGAAACTTAATTCGTAAATCGATTTTTGTGCGAAAGAAATTATTCCATCGAAAGCGTTTAATGTGTAAACACAAAACATTTGGCAAACGGCGAATCCAAAAGCGTTTTGTTGACTTTTGTTTGCATTTGCACGAATTGCAATAATACAATTCGGTTTCATCTAATTCTTCTATCTGAAAGCCAGACCAAAAATGGGAAAAATGAAAATCGTTTCGCTTTTGCTTGAGAAGAGACAGAAGGCGTATTACACATACCTCTGTAAAACTTGACAAACAATCGGATATATTACAAACTGGTCGACCCTCGCTGTCTTTTGTTTCTTTATAAAACTTTTCCGGAATGTCTAACGATAAATCCAAAAATGGATCATATTTTTTGCTTTCCATTCCGCATATTAAACATCGTACCTGTCGAATATAAAATGGTTAAGGAAACGGCATGCATTTATTTCTGTTATAGCAAT
>GL502506.1:117507-127650 GCA_000149185.1 Mayetiola destructor
CGAGTCCGACGGATGTTCAACAACAACAACAACAATAAATACAAATTACAAAATATTCAATTTTTTTTTTCATTGCAGTACAAAGTAACATCGTTGTGATAACGCAAACAAAATGTCAACGACTAAAACAGTTGAGGCAAAAGAAACCAACAGAAAAAACAAACAATACTAAAAAGGAGACTGCATCAACTGAATGTTGCTGAAAGTGGTTCAAAGTTTAGTTTAATTTAAAGATTGAATTCAATGATTGTGTGCATATTCGAGTCTGAAATTTAGAATTGAATTCATGCATCCAATACGTTATTAACTAAAATTAGACATTCGCAGTGACGACCGAAAAAAAAGGAAAACAATTGAAACAAGATGATAAGAAAAATTAATTCGTTCAAAATGAACGCAATTTGGATTTACTTAATAATAATTGTAATAGCATTTGGAACGAATAGTTGTTTGGGTGAACGAACAAGTATGTATGAAACACGATTCAAATTAAAAATAATTTTCTTTAGCTCACATTTTGAATGGAATTTCCAATAGATCCATTGAAAAATCCACATATTTGTGGACGACCACATTGTGAACTGGATAATGGAAAATTCAGTTATGCAGCAAATATTGAATATTATTATGATTATAGTTCGCATATACGAACCGAATTCAGTGGATCTGGTCAAAATACATCGGATATTTATGTAAGTGGTACGGTAATGGTCACGTTTCCCAAAAAATGTGAAGGAATACTAAAAATTACAAATATTGAGCTGCGCGAGAAACCGGCTACAAACGTAAACATTGAATTTGAATCAGAAGAATCATTGCCAGATGTATTGCATGTAAAATCAACACAATTTGCGTCCGATGTACAAAGAAATGATTTAAGGTAAACAGAAAAACCGTTCAAACAAATTGTAATCTGTATAAATTTTCAATTTAAATTTTATCGTTTTCATCAATTCGGAATGAAAGATTCTCATTTCACGATGGTCTGATCGATGAACTTTGTCCAGAGGTTGATGAATCGGAATGGGTTATGAATTTTAAACGGGGCATTTTATCGTCGTTTCAAAATTCAATGAAACGCTTTGATATCGATTACAAGTCATCCGAAACAGATGTGTCGGGCACATGTGATGTAAATTATGTAGTTAATGGAGCTCAAGAGACAAAATTATATGTCACAAAACATAAAGATATTGCATCATGTAGAAATCGTTATAAAACCAATTCTATTATACAAACAACACCGTATGACTTTCGTAAACAATATTCAGCATTGCCCATTCTTCAATCGATCAGTTATTGTAATGTAAGTTAGATTATTTATTATTTTATATTGATGATTCATTCATTTCGGATGTGTAATGTATGATTTATTCAGATATCAATCGATCATCATGTGTATCAAGAAGTTAATTGCTCTGAACGACATCAATTTGTACCATTTTCGAATAATGAAACTGGTGCGGTTACAACGTCGCTCATCACATTAACATTATATCGTGAAGAAACATACACAGTTATGGAACCATCTTCTTATGATGACGAAAATGTTATTAAAAAACGTGAAAAACTTTTATTTAATCATTATCCAACACCAAAACATACAATTGGGGAACTACGAGCGGTACGTTCATATTTGAAGCGAATGTGCCAATATGGTTTTCCAGATATCAAACGGCCATTCATTGATGCATTTACAAAATTTTTACAAAATGCTCGTTTGTTATCAAGTTCAGCGCTGCATGAACTTTTTTCACGTGCTTCAAGCATTTGTGATCAAGATAACGGAAAGTAAGTTATTGTTGTTGTTGTTTTTTTTTTCGTGTGTGTGCACTTCGACAAATTGCTTTTCAACGGGAAAGTTTTGATGGTTTTTCTTTTTTTCATGAATTTAATTTTCTCTTTTAGAAATCATATTTTCGAAAGTTTACCATTTATTGGCAGTACGGCATCCGTTGAAATGATGACAGTTGAAATAATCAAGAATTCCATAAATAATGATATTGCACAAAAATGGTTGACTTCAATGTCATTTTTGCCAAGACCAGACACTCAAATGCTTGCATCATTGTACAAAATGTTTGAGATAAAATATACGGATTCGGATCCAACATTTATATTTGCACCGACTGCTGTTGTTCATACATATTGTCGAAATCATCCGGATTGCAGTGAAAACGAACAAATTCAAAAATTCATAAAATTACTGGAAAATGTTACGATGGAATTTATAAAAAAAGATCTATCAATTCGAGCAAATCGTGAAAAGGTAAATTTGTTATGTTCTTTTCTTTCAACCCATTTTTTCCTTCGCTACTATAATCTCGATTGGATTTTTATTTTTATTTTTTTCAGTTAATCGTCCTGTTTCGTGGTATTGGAAATATTGGCATTATGTCAAAACAATTTCGATATGATTTGCGTCAAGTGATTCACAATGAATCGATACCAGTTGAGGTACATGTCAATATGATTGCATCCCATCGTCGAACTGATTGTGAACAAAATCGTGACTTTTTCCTGGACACATATCGAAATATGTCAATGAATTCGGAAATTCGTATTGCTGCCTATTTGGAAACGATTCGATGTTCGGACTATTTAACAGTAAAACATATCAAAGATGTTCTGCACACGGAAGAGGTCAATCAAGTGGGATCGTTTGTTTGGTCACATTTAAAGAATTTAGCCAAATCGGCATCACCGATTCGGGTTGCTGCACAAAGTTTATTGGTTGATGACGATTTAAGCAATAAATATCATTTGGATTTTCGGAAATTTTCACGTAATTTTGAACACAGTTTGTTCTTTGATGAATATAATGTTGGTGTGAATAGCGAAGCAAATATTATTTTCGGAACGGATTCGTATATGCCACGCATGGCATCTTATAATTTCACTGTTGACTTGTTCGGTGAATCGGTGAATGTATTTGAGATTTCGGCATATATGCAAGGCTTTGAGCACATGGTTGAAAGTATATTTGGACCGAAGGGTCCACTTAGCACAGACGGTTTCAGTAACAAAGTAAACAAATTAATATTATTTTCGGAACGGATTCGTATATGCCACGCATGGCATCTTATAATTTCACTGTTGACTTGTTCGGTGAATCGGTGAATGTATTTGAGATTTCGGCATATATGCAAGGCTTTGAGCACATGGTTGAAAGTATATTTGGACCGAAGGGTCCACTTAGCACAGACGGTTTCAGTAACAAAGTAAACAAATTGAAACAATATTTCAAAGGGAAAGTCGATCCATATAAAGGTATAATAATTGTATTGCTTGGTGATGGGAAATTATAATCAAAAATTTTAACTTTCAACAGCTGAATTGGATCGTTTCAATATGAGATTCCGACGTGATTTGAACGAGGATAATCAAGATGCAGAGGAATATAATTTGGAGGAGAATGAAAATTCGGATAAACCAAATGAAAAACGAGACACAAACACGGATCATGTTCTAGACTTACAAAATCAAATAAAAGCTCTCAATTTTGATTTGAAGTGCGTAATTATTTAATCGTATGATAATATTCGTAATGCAATCATTTGATTATCTTCTTTTTTTCCCCCCGAATAGATACAATATGAACAATCCTCGGGCTGCATTTGGATTGAAAATGTTCGGAAATGACGTAAAATACAAAACGATGGAAGATTTACGAGAAATCTATACGCTCCTAAATCATTTGAATCCGGAGAATCAATTGAAGCAGCTTTTGTCGGGCAAAGAAATAATTTACACAAAATCCGGTGTTTTTCTGGAAGCATCCTATGAAGTACCACTGTCGTCTGGTTTTCCATTAGCTCTTCAAGCTTACGGAGCATCATCGATTGATTTACGTGCATCGGGTTCATTGAAAAGTGAAAATTTTTGGGGAAATCCAAAGTTTGCAATCACAGGCAAACTTAAACCGAGTATTTCTTTGGACATAATTGCTACGATGCAATCCGATTATTATTACGGTTCGTCGGGTATACGTGTTAAAAGTAATTTATATTCGAGTTCATCGGTTGCGGCAAATCTAACGGTAAATGGTCGAAATCATGTGTCGCTACAATTTGGATTGCCACAAGATCGAAATGATATAATAAGTGCCCGAAGTGAATTACTTGTATTGCAATACGATAAAGATCCCGTGCGTCAACCAGGTATTGAAAAACGATATATGAATTCAACGTGCATGTGGTCCGGTATTGAACGTGCCATTGGATTAAAAGTGTGCAGTGATTATAGTTTACCAGATGTTAGTAAAAGTGTACGACAATTGCCAAGTTTGCTGTTGTGCGGTCCAATCGATGTTGAAGTTCACATTGATAAAGCGGATTTGAGTGCAAAAACATTTTCATTTGAATATAAATGGATTGAAAGTGCCAATAAATCAAGTGGTTCGTTGGTATTTGAAACACCAAATACTGATATTTCGCGCATATTTAGCGCTAACTTAACCAAAGAACCCGACATTTATGCATTAGAAATGAAATTTGAAAATGGACAGACCAGGCACTCAGCCACGGCTACATACAAAAATACAAACGATGAAAAATTGGTGGAAGCACATCTCCGAATCGATGGTCAAAAAAGTTTTGCACTCGAAATGGGAATCAACAAATCGCCAATACAAAATGGTTGGACTTTTTATCCGAAATTTTCATTGGCTGTGAACAATGAACAAATTGCCAAAGTATCGGGAACGGTAAAAAAAGTGGCTAAAAATAAAATCACACAATATGATTCAGATTTGGAATTTGGTACGAAAAAATTTAACGGACATTTATCGGGCTACGTAACAACAACCGCGACCAAATTCTCAACCCGATTGATAGCAAACTATAAATTCAATGATCGAAAAGAGGAAACGGTCGATTTTGAGGGTGAATTAGAGGGGGCACAGGATGGATATCGTACAAGTCAAGTGGGAATGGTTAAATGGAATTCGACAGCATATCGAAAATATAATTTTAAGGCGAATGTCAATTATAAGCGTGTTTTGGGACACATTGATCTCGGCATCAATGTAAATAATGCTGTTGATTTTGTCGATCCACGATACAATTTAGGCATTCGCATTGCATTCATAAAAACCGAACCCAATGATAAAGAATTCAATTCACGAACCAATTTTAGCATCGAAATAATACGACCAATATCGAAAATCAACTATAAATTTATGATCAGGTAAGTGATTGTTGCAAATGTGTGTACAGTGTACAGATTGTGTAACATCGATGATGGGTGGGCGATAAATTTACTTTCATTCGGGTCATAAATTTCCATTTGACAGATACAATTCAAAATTGAAACGTGGTCCAATGCACAATGTTTTGCTACTGTTTCGATATGCTGAGGGAAAAGATGCAACTGCAGTCATTTCAGCTATGTTACCATCGGTGAATACAAGAAATATCGATTTTTATGTGAATGTTGCCATACCCGAATATAATTCATGTATGGCACGCTTTCAGGCCATCGAACGAACACGTCGACAGCAATACGATGTAAGTATTTCGAACGTCTATTTTCTCTTTTCTTTCGAATTCTCATTGAATATTAATTTACTTATTTTTTTTTTTGGAAAATAAACTGCAATTGTTTGAAATGTTTTATGCAAAATTGATTTCAGATTAATGTCGAAGGGCAATGGTTCACTGGACATTCCATTAAAGTGTATGGCACTTACGACGATAGAAGTTCAGCACAAGAATCCCGTCATCAATTGAAACTAATGGCCGAAAGTCCATATTTCAGACAGACATCCATTTTGGCGAAATATTTTTTGAATGCAACAATGATGACAATTGAAGGAAACATTGACCATGGTGAAAATCCGTATGGTTTGTTGATTCGACACAATCACGTATCGGTGTATGAGCAGAGTGTTTATGCTGAATTGAAAGTACTTGAGAAAGATTATTGGCTTAGCGCTAGGTTGAGTGATGAACATTTTAGAAAGTTGTCAATTGATTTACACATTGATCGAATTCGAGAGATGCGTTTCATTATTGGTGGGCAGTCAACGTCACAGAAGAAGGAGATTGAAGTGAAAGTATCATGGGATTCAAATCGTGATCCAACACAAGAGGTTTGTATTTATGCACTAATTTCATGCATTTGGTAGAATACTTAAAACACTGCCAAGTTGAACTCGGTAGTAATCGATTTTTCAATGGATTCACATTATTTTTCATGTTGTGTTTTTATGATTTGAGGTTTTTTTTTCGGAAAAATTCGTCATTTTCAAAAAAATTCTGAGTTTTTGGGAAATTCCGCATTTTTGAAAAAATTCGGTCGTTTCGAAAATATTCGGAGTTTTTTCAAATACGATGTTCTATATCAAGCAATAATTATTTTTCAATGTCCATATTTTTTAATTAGCTATTCCTGAATGTTGAATTCAACACACCAAAACTAAAAACCTATGACGGTGGCTTCACCGTTGCCTATCCTCAACGAACATTCAGTGGATCATTCGATTTGGCCATTCCGGGACCAACATATCGGGGTAACGCTAGTATTGGCTGGCGTTCCAATGAAACGATTCATGTGTCATTTGATTCGGGAGCCATTTACGAACCAGAAAAACATTTTTGGATTGATATTAAATTGGAAACTCCATTTAATGGTTGGCAACATAATATGGCACAAGGACACGCATATCAAGCAAAAAATCTACTATCAAGCAATGCTACATTATTATGGGCTGAGACACAGCAATTGATTTTTGGCATTTTAACGGATCATGAATTTACCAACGAGAAAATCAAATGTGATTTTACCCTAAAAGTGAACAGTACTTTAAAAGAAGTTCCCACAATCGATGCATTATTCAAACATAATCATGATGCACGCCATTATACATCGGACATTGCGATTCGGCACCAGGCTTATAACCAAAAACCGGACTTATTTGGAATTAATTCGAATTGGTATTTGAATTTTAATGAATTTTATAATAATATCACTGGATCGATAATGCTACAAACTCCAGTCAAAGGCTACACAAAAGGTGCATTGGCTACGAAATTCTCATTAAGTTCATCGAAAACATTGAAAGGAGCCGCCGACTTTGAATTGGAAAAGAAAAAATTCACATTGGCCGTTGATGGTGTTGTGAAACGAATTACCGATTGCATGCTCGTTGTGAATATAACAACGCCAATCGAAAAATACCGGAACATTGTCAGTCGCTTTGGTTTAATCAATCGAAATCGTCATTTTGTTGCCGAGGTACGTGCACCATCCGGTGCGTTGGGCATTGAAATTAAATTTACTGTAAATTCAATCAGTGATTTTGATATCATTTTAAATCTTGAGACACCCATCGAAGAGTTCAAGAAAATAATGTTAATTGGTAAATTGACATCGGACACAGTCGATTTCCGTGGCGGTTTAAATAAATTTGTACTTGGTTATGTTGGTGTTTCGCGACGTGCAACAATTGATGATTTCGAATATTCATGGAAAGTGTACACGCCGTTGGATAAATTCGAAGAAAGCAGTTTGGTGGTTAAATTTATTCGGAAAAAAATGCTCGATATGGAAATTATGTTGAAATTTGCACAGAAAAAGCTTGGAATTATTGTTAGTGGAAAGCCAAAACAAAAACTCATTGCATTACCAAAAGTTAAGCATTATCTTCCGTTCAGTTCGCGTTTGGCGGATGATTTCGAACGTTTTAATAGATATTTTGAACAGGAATCGGATGAAGATGATACAAGTGAAGCGGCAGATGAAACGGATTCTGATTCTGATATCGAAGATAATTGGAGCTTTGCTGGACACATGGAACTCAACACAATAATATGGCCAGAAATTGTGGGCTTTGTCGACGTTGATGATTTCGAAGAAGAATATTATTTGATGCGTGGAAATTTGAATTTACCAGTTGGAAACATTGAACTTAACAATAATTTATATTTTCCCGATTTGATGAACATTCGGAATTCATTACAAGTGAACACACCATTTGCCGCAGCCAAACAAATTGAACTTTTGTATTTGCACACAGCGAAATTTGGCCATTATTATATGTCTGCATTTGAAGTATTCTATAAGAATGGCACCGATTGGAATGAATTAGGTTTCAATTCAAATTATACAAAAGTTCGTGATGTCGATTTGAAAACGCATGAAATTGAAGTGAACCTCTTTTTGCCATTCGGATCGTTGCCATGGCTCATGCTTGGCGGAAATGTTGAAATTACTGATTCAACATATCGCGCAAATATCTCCGGACGAACTGCAAATACATTTAATTCATTGGCTGCAACTATAGAGCACGAAACAAACTATATCGATGTAACGGCCGGCCTTGTGCTAACATCCGTCGATTTGCCATTTTATGAATTGAAAATATTTTTCAAACAGGATTTATCAGGCTATGAAAATTCGTTAGCATTTGGATTTAAGGAGAATTATAATGTGATCAATGAATATCGTGCAGAAATCACATGGCAAATTGAAGCTGCACAATTTTATAAATTCCATACAAAAGTGAATACGAATCTGTTTCCAATTCACTTTGTAGAATCGGCCCTGATGCTGAATTGTTCATCAAATTTTGTTTTGCTCTTCGATTTGAATGCAAATACAATTGTGAAAAAAGGAATCGTTTTTCATGTGGGCGCTAAAAAACGAGGTGATCGTATTAATGTTGAAATCAGCACACCGATGGCTGGTTTAACAAATGTTTCAATGACCGGAACGTTGCGTCGCATGACAAATGATGAATCATTGTTCCATTTGAATGGACGATTGTCAAGAAATCAGGATATTTACAATGTAAATGGAACGATCGGACTCGATTCAGGTATTCCAGCTCAAGTTGATCTGCGATTGCGACCAGTCACGCGGGATTCGATGGCACATCTGGTGTACACATTGAAAATGGAAAATGCTAAAAAAATAATTCATATTCGTATCGATGAAGAAGAAACATACTTTGAATCTGATACAACGATTACAGCGAACGGTAAACTAAATTGGGATATTTCATCATCGGTTCAAACTTCTCGTGGCCTTCTATCACACAACCCGGATGGAAATCATTGTTCATTCAATGCACTTATCAAACCGGTGACAGATGGAAAATTTGAAAGTGAAATCCATTTGGTGACACCTTGGAAGGAGTTCGGTATCGATAATTTCAATTTCAATGGAACAGCTGAATTGACCTCAAACAGCGGTTCATTACAAACGTTCTATGATAATGGCAATGGCAATGGTCAATCTTCTTTGTCCTGGACATTCATTTTACTCGAGAATATGCAAACACTTTTGGACTTTAAAGCATTCAATCCAAATGGATTGAGAACGTTGAAATTTGGTATGCGATACACGAATCCAAGCAAAGCTAATCAACGTATTGGCATTGGTGGTAGTGTGGATGTTGATTCCAAAGTTGATTTAGAAACAAATTGTACAGCAATATTGATCAGTAAAACGGATATGGGCGCATCATTTGTCATTCGTTTGCCAACGCCAATAAATGATGTTCATCGATTCAGTGCACGGTATCGTGGTGACGTAACCGAATCACCAATTCGAGAATTGATGCTTGAAACACGATATGAATCGGATAAGGAACGAAAACGTTTTACGTCACGCGGACAATATCGAAATGGTTCTGATTTACAAACTTTGATACATGCTCAATGGGGAACCGACACAGTGAATAAAACGTTTGAGACAAATTTGCAAATGTTACGGAAAAATGAACGACGCGAATTATCGGCTCGTGTGCAAACACCATATTTTGTTGGAGAGACTATTCGAGCCGGTGGTTATTATGACAAGAACAATCTTTATCATGTGTTCAAGTAAGTTGATTATTGTTTATTTTGTTTGGGTTACGATTAAGTAATGTTTTCATTTGTACAGTGGATCAATCAACTATCCAGGGAATCGTGAAATCGGAAGCACTCACATTGAATACTCGAGCGTAGCGAATGTCCGAGGTTTTATCAATTGTGCAACACCATTCCCAAATGTGACCTGGCTACGAACAGATCTCAACTACACGACGAATGGGTAACTTATCAATGGAAATTTTTCGCATTGTCTTGATATTTTTCATTAATCAAATGTATGTTCCGAACTTTGACAGAGGACTTTCTCGGCGTTTCATCAAAACAT
>GL502506.1:137022-152523 GCA_000149185.1 Mayetiola destructor
CCGGCGTTTATTGTTTCACTTTTTCAATGAAATGAACTATTTACATTTATTTACTGTGACAGACAGTAAGAACAGATGTGGAACGTTCGCAAAATGAACAAATGGTTGAGTCAACAAATTGTAGTTGAAGCATTTGGTTGAACGAACTGGATTTTCCCAAATCCGTCACTATTGGCAACGACCAAATAATAAAAAAAACATGCGACAGTAGAAAAATGATGGCATCAAAATCGGCTAGTGCTAAAATTGCATCGCCCGAAGATGAATTTTACAATAATTTAACATTGAATTTGATTCAGTTTTTGAATAATATTCCACGTATAATAAGTGTTACTTTGCATAAACAACAGCCATGCGAACCGTCAGCATTAACAACATGGGAACAACGGCACAATGTTTATTTGCCCGATGACATGAAAAAATTCTATTTGTCCACTGATGGTTTTACTTTGCATTGGTGCTATCAATATGCTCGTGAGTGAACGAAAATATTTCATTTTTATTTAAATTAAAATAATTTTTTTTTTTGGTTTGGATATTCAGCCAATGTCATTCGCCGAGTTGGTTACATTCATTTTCCGCATTTATTGCAAATAACGCTTCTTCGCGACTATAATGAATTGATTAATGTGAGTCCTAATTCGAAAAAATCATTCAGCAACAATGAACCGCGCTTTGTGGATCAACCGCCCAACTTGAATCCAAAATCAAAAATATTTGAAATGAGCAGCATCTTGGACATAGCAAAGGTTCGTAAACGATATTATGTTATTTTTCTTCATGCGTAAAAAAAAAATTAATTTTGATGTTTTTTCCTCATTAAAGGTGTGCCTGCTGTACGAAACAGTCGAATCAATCAATCCAAAAATCTGTTTGTTAGAGATACAGTCAAAGAGATGGCAATTTTTGGCCAGCACATTTACCGAATATCTACGAATGGGCATCGCTCATTTAGGTTTGCCGTATTGGGAATTGTGTTTTGCACAAACATGCCGACTGCCATCATGGGCCGAACAATTATTTTTACTTTTAGCTCCACATTTATTGGAACACAATATTACGGACAAAAATCGAAATCGTTCATTACTTTCCGATCGTTGTGAGCCTATCGTTCACAATGAACTCGACCCTTCGATCTTTCGCACAAAATCCAAATGCACAAAGCAATCGATTAATAATAATAGCAAATTTCATAAATAAATGCATATGAATACGCTTTTAGCTCCATCTGTTGAATGTCATAAATATGAACACAATTGTGTCGAAATGGATGCGTTTGGTTGCGTTAAAACGTTGTCTTTAGCAGTGCCATTACAAATAAATTAAGAATACACTGACAAGTGTGTAAGGTATACAGTGAATGTTAGTCAAAACTCAAACAAAACACACAACTCTTTTGGAACGCACAACCGATCAGAAAAAATGTAATTTTCTTACTTTTGTTCGCTTTTTGCAAAAATAAAACAGTTATCCGAGAACGCATCATTGATTCAAATAATTTATTTTGTTTTGAAATAAAGAAGTTTTCATTCCAAATCATCCAACACAGATGAGAACAAATTCTCCTTTTTGAAAGAAAAAAAAATATCATTCAATCGGTGGTGTCTTAGAACTCGTAAAAACTGTATCGAATTCAGTGCGTCAACTTGCCTCGATGACTGCGAAACTGATTGGCTTAGACGTTACCAATTCTCAAAGTGGTGTGTGAGTAGTGAGCATAGAACAGTTTTAAGGCGAGCAAACCGAAAAACGAATGTAGACAGTAGCTGATCCACACATTACAAAATAGTTTTATGGTCATTGCAAAAGCAATCAGAACGAATTCAAATCGAGTGCAAAAGATTTACGCAAAGAAATTTAAATTTGTGCTGCAATCGTTTGTGAGTTCCGGTAGTGAAATTATAAATAAATAAATAAATAAATAAAAAAATAGTGGCGATTGTTTCATGTTTTACGCAAAATTTGCAATTAGATATTTTTTTCTTGCTGTGCACCGAACGCATTCGAAAAACTAAACAAAACCCGTGCAAAAGAAAACACAAATTGAAATGAAAATTGTTTAATGTGTAGTCGTGTTTGAACCAAAATCAAACATTGAAATTAGCTGTTCATCACACAGTCAGACTGCAAATTGAAAACGTAAGTCAATCAAAATTGCTCGTCAATTTCATCTTAAAATTTGCCTTTTAAGTGTGTGGCTTGGAAAATTTTCGCGTTGTTTGTCGTTTCGAAGAAATGGGAAAATAATTTGCAAAAAAGTAACATTTGGTCATGAATTTTTTTTTTTTAATGTAAATCGTGAATCGTCTTTCCGCCAATACATTTTTCTATCGACATATTAGCGAAAATAATTTAAGTACAGTCATCAATCCAACCATCCATCTTACATTCAATTTTATAGAAAAAATTCTGTCATGGCTTGCTTCGATTCGGTTTGGTGTTTTTTTTTTCGCTTCTTTCTTGTTGTTTTGAACCTTTTTTTTCGTCAAAGTTTACGATTTGGTGCGCTGATGCGTTATTCGAAAGAAATGTTGTTGTTGTTGTTGTTGTTGTTGTCGTTTTTTCCCATACATTCGGTCGCAACACACAACTGAACATTCAAAAGATTGTGTATTGTTGCAGTACAGAGTACAGTTAAATAATTCGATGTAGAATGTAGATGGATGCTTCGATTGCAGAATTTCTTTGAAAATTGTTTTGTGTGTGGAGTGTGGAGTGTGGCGTGTGGAGTATAGAGTGAGAGATGAATACAAAAGGAAAATGAATTTGAATACAAATGCAATCCACTGTCATCTTGCTATCGAATCAAAAACTAATACATTCAAATGAATACATTGCTAGCGAATATTCTGTAATAGTTTGTCCTTACACTTATTGTTGCTTTGGATTTTAGCGAAAATAATTTAAGTACAGTCATCAATCCAACCATCCATCTTACATTCAATTTTATAGAAAAAATTCTGTCATGGCTTGCTTCGATTCGGTTTGGTGTTTTTTTTTTCGCTTCTTTCTTGTTGTTTTGAACCTTTTTTTTTCGTCAAAGTTTACGATTTGGTGCGCTGATGCGTTATTCGAAAGAAATGTTGTTGTTGTTGTTGTTGTTGTCGTTTTTTCCCATACATTCGGTCGCAACACACAACTGAACATTCAAAAGATTGTGTATTGTTGCAGTACAGAGTACAGTTAAATAATTCGATGTAGAATGTAGATGGATGCTTCGATTGCAGAATTTCTTTGAAAATTGTTTTGTGTGTGGAGTGTGGAGTGTGGCGTGTGGAGTATAGAGTGAGAGATGAATACAAAAGGAAAATGAATTTGAATACAAATGCAATCCACTGTCATCTTGCTATCGAATCAAAAACTAATACATTCAAATGAATACATTTCGAGCGAATATTCTGTAATAATTTGTCCTTACACTTATTGTTGCTTTGGATTTCTGTTAAATTATAAATCGCATCATATTAAATTTTAATTTTCGGGAAATTCTTTTTCCAACCGGATCCTAAACATGATAATTTAAAATAAGACATTAAAATTGATGCTTTGTTTGGTTTGCCCAATTAATACACATGCGGGGAATTTCATTTTTTTTTTTATGTCAGACACACTGAACGCATTGAAACGTATTCAATTTCGACTTTCCAAGAATCGGACGGCGTTGCGTTGTGATCATAATTCATTTGTTGAATGTATTTGTGTGGACCGCATAACAAATATGAGTTAACAGTCACATTAATAAGTGACGAACAAAAATCAAAACAAACGATTCATGTTGCGTTCATTTTTGTTTATGGCATTAACGCTTTAGGAGTTGTAATCGAACTTTTGCACAGTTCATTCGCTTTCATTTCATTTGTTATAATTAATATTGTTTGTTATTACCGGTTGATTGGTTTAATTTCTGTATATAAATATATTTTATCTTCTCAATTTTTTTTTTTGTCATTTTGTTTATTTTGTAGACTTTCATTTCATATGTAAACAACAACGAATGAAACACATAACCAATACGCTTATGAATGGACAAACATTCATAAATCTTTGTCCGAAAAACTGATGGAACGAAGCAAAACATTGAACAAATACAACGAATCGAAATGGATGAAAATAAACCGCAAACATCTAAAACCAATGGTGCATTGGTTAAAAGTGAAAATGATGCCGATGACGATCGTCGTAGTAATAACACAGAACCCTATAATTACAATCAGTTTCGATCGTCATTATTAACGGAAAAATATAGTGTCCATCAAAATGATGCTGCATTAGAGGAGGATTTTCGTCGCATTCTTGCAGATGATTCGGATACAGATATGCCTGGACCACCGGAAAAAACACACAGTACATACGAAAATGGTACAAATGTATCCAGTTTAGATAAATCACCGAGCAAACGACGTTCGATGCCATCAAAAGATGATTATGTTTTATCTTGGGCGGAAAGTGTACGAAATCAATCGATGTCATTGTCAATGGTAGCGTCAGTTTTAACGGATCATGATTATTTGTCACAAGAGAATACATTGGGTATTATGAATAGTAATGAGGAGGCTGCCACTGAAAGTCAATTACAAAAAGCCACAGATCAAGCATGCGACAATGTGAATGAAGGTGAGCCAAGTGTTCCAGAAGATATGCCAACCGATGAAATAAATGATTTGAATAACGTTGTAAAAATGCTGACTGGTGTCAAGACCCGAAAAGAATGTTTCAATCTTTTGACTAAAATCCAAGATAAAACCAAACTAATGAAATGTCATTTGGGTGAAATGTCAAGCGGCGATGAGCAAAAGGATTCAAATAGTGAATTTAATATGCCACCAAGCTATTCGGAACCATTAGAATATTATGGTAATTCGAATTTTCCATCCGAAACAACAACCGATCATTCTGATCAAAGTGGTATGTGTGTCCAAATCGTTAATGACCTTCTTTCCTTTCTCGTCTCTCATTTTGAATATTAAATGGAATAATTTCGATTTTTTTTTGTTATTGAATTTTTCAGATGGTGAGTGTCAACAAGTGAAGAAATCTTTGAAAATAATCGAAAATGTGAATCGCGGAATCGACGCCGATTTAAAAACCGTAAGGGAAAAACTTTCGGAAATCGAATCAATCAAAGAATTGGACGAACGACACAAAAATGCTAAAACATTGAAAGCCAATATCGGACTCATGATTAGTGGTATGGTTGAGGAATTGAAATCTATTGCATTGACATTAAAGTCAAATGATGAACCGGAAACTGGCACCGAGACAGATGATCTCTTGGTAAAAGCGTCCACTTCAAAGCAATCAGTATCAAATGCAGCATCCATGTCACTGCTGACAGAACGACGAACTTATGATTCTGACAGTGATGACAATGTTCGATCACCGAACGCACAGAATAAATTACGTCGGCGTCGAAAGCATCGATCAAATGATAAAATATTCCAATCTGATTCGGATTCAAGCCATATATCAATGTCTACAACGCTATCCGAGCGACGATTAGCAATTAAAAATGAGCCAACAGTTCATTCACAGGCAATCGAAGATTTAATGAATGGTCGAGCAAATGATGATAATGCATCAAAAGAGAATAATAATGTTCGGGCACCATCAGCCGATTCAAGCAAAGATGCAGACAATGATGATGAATTGATGGGTTTCGCAGAAGGTTCATCGATAATTGAAATCGGCATCAAAACCGAATTACTTCAAACACTCGAATCAGAACCCACGATAAATGCAATACAAACGCAATCGGATACTGTAACGTGCAAAGTATCGGCTGAACAAAAACAATCTCAAAACGGATCGATTGACGTTACAGATGAATGTAATAATTTAGCCATCGATAAGAGTGCAATAATGAATGGTAATTCAAACAAGGACAAAAAATCGTCGAATATCGACGATGATGACATGAGCTCTAATGAAGATGAATTGCAATCATTAGCTGATAATGGTCTAAATGTTTCGGATGAGGATGATGCTGACATTCGAAAGTAAGTAATATTTGACATTTAGCGAATTGATCCCGTTTTAAGAATGTGTCGTCGCGACTTCACTGACGACTTTTCACCTATGCATGTGTTTTTTTTTCATTGTGTTTTTCCATTATATTGTAGACTTTGTGACTTTTCATCGTTGGGCATTCGGCGACAGATGCCAACATCGACGACAGAGAAACCAAATGGTGTTGCCGAATCAATTAAAAAGCAAACTACAAAACCACCGAAAGAAGATGAACTTATGAGAATAATGAATCAACCAGATGATATTGAACCATTGCCAACACATGATGACAATGATGATGAATCCGTGGAAAAACATGAAGAAAAAACAGAAGAGGATTTCTTACGTGAACGAAACGAATATTTGAAGCAACGACTACTTCAAGACTCAAGTGATGAGGACTCGTCCGTCGAAAGTGAGTCTGATGTTGAAAATTTCGATTCATCCAAATCGAATGGCAAAGCGGACAGTAATTACGATACAACCGATTTCGAAGAAGACGACAAAGAAACTTCCGAATCTGATGAATCGTTGATAGAGAAATTTTTGGGCATCGATGAAAAGCCAAAAACAAAAGAAATCCAATTGGGTGGTGAAGTGAATAAAAAAACCGCAGCAATACCATCTGTATGTGCAATTGAAAATGGCAGTGATTCAGATCATGATTCGGATGCATCTGATAAGCCGGCAAAGAAGAAAGCTAAAACGGCTATTGGTGCGAAAATATTTGCAAATCTTGTCAAAGACGACGAAATTGAATTGTCGAGTGGTGATGATGGAAGCGATGATATTAAACTCAAATCAATGGCCGATGAAAATGATAAAAAACCTGCCGCAGGTGATATGTTGGATACATCAATGTTTAAAAACCAAAAAAGAGACATCGATCCCAAACGATTGTCAAAGAAATTATTAGAGGATCGAGCAAAAAAATCATCAGCAACACCAAACGATCGAGTATCACCGGAAGAACCAATTATGCTTAGCTCGGACGAAAGCGATATCGAACAAATATCAACCGATAAATATGATGGAGATGAGAAAGAAAAGCGCGGATCACGTAAATTGCTTCGTGACGATCAATTGGCCGATGATACAAAGCAAGCACAACGTGACGAAAATGAACGTATCAAACGATTGGAAAAGAAAAATTCACGGCTTACTCAATACATTGAATCGCAACGGATATTGTCACAGGAATCCCAAGACGATGTTGAATTAATTGACGAAAATGAACTGATATTGGATTATGATTCCAAGAAAAAGCAAAAAATTATCGTTCATCCAGACATAACGAAACATTTAAAAGAACATCAACATGATGGAATCAAATTTATGTACGATTGTTGCTATGGTGCTGTTGACAATTTGGAAAAATTTCCTGGCAGTGGATGCATTTTGGCGCATTGTATGGGCTTAGGAAAAACATTGCAATTGATCTCACTATTGAACACAGTTATCAGTTATCCACAATTAAAAACGGATCGAATACTCGTCATTTGCCCGAAAAGTACGGTCATGAATTGGAAAGAAGAGATCGAACGATGGGTGAATCCGATTCAAGGAAAACGTAGACGATTAAAATTATTTACATTCGCCGAACAATCGTAAGTTGATGCGTTTTTTTTTTTCTCAAAACAATTGAAATCCCCAATTTTTTGTTTTTCTTTATTTTTGTCTTAAAGTGAAATTAAACAAAAAATATCAAGACTGAAGGAATGGTATCAATGTGGATCATCGAGACTCAATCCACAGGCTGGAGTCTTCTTATTGGGCTATGAAGCGTTTCGTGTTCTAGTCAATTATCACGATTCAAAGAAAGGTGTTACCAAATATTCGAATGAAGATCGGGACAAAATTCGTGATTCCGTTCATAAATATCTGCTGAACCCGGGTGCCGATCTAGTGGTGTGCGATGAAGGACACATTATCAAAAATCAAAAATCCACCACTAGTATGGCTGTAAATAGAATTTGTACGAAACGACGCATCGTTTTGACCGGTACCCCAATTCAAAACAACTTAAAAGAATGTAAGTGAAGTGAAGGTGGTCAAGTGAAATTTCCAATTCTTAATGTTTCATTCCATTCAAACAGATTACGCTATGGTTAATTTCATCAAACCATCGTTTCTGGGTACGGAAAAGGAATTTGCTAATCTGTACGCTACTCCAATAAAAAATGGACAACACAAAGATTCGTCAAAAACTGACATCAAATATATGAAACAACGTTCGTATGTGCTGCATAAGAAATTATCGAAATTCGTTCAAGTGAGCTGCTGTTGGATCATATTTATTATCTGATATTCACTTTCAATTGTTTGCATATTTCAATGTTCATATTTTTGATGGCTTCTTGATATGTTTCATTTTTAGAGACGAGAAGCGGCATTGTTGAAACAATTTCTACCGAAAAAATACGAATATGTGTTATTCATTCCGATCACGAAAACGCAGGTTAGTGAAGCATATGTCTAATGCCCAATTTTGATTTCGGAAAATCTGAACATTTTTTCTGTGATCCACAAAATAGGAAACCCTGTATCAATATTTTCTCGATCACAACCCAAATAAGGTTATTATGGGAGGAAAAAGTTTAATTCCCGACTATACAGTATTGCGAAAGGTATTTCCAAATTCGTTGCCGTTTATGTCCATTTGTCAATATATTTTATATTTATGATTGATTTTCTAAACACTTAGATTTGGACACATCCAAAAGTATTGGAAAGTGCATATAAAAATGCAATTGCCAAAAATAAACCAATTCCTATCGTCCATGGTAATGATAGTGGCGAAGAGCCAGACGATGTTCTCGACACACAGATCGGATTGATGTCAGTTACAAACAATTGGTGGCAACATCTTCTGGATGCAAATGATTTGAATACAATACTTCCGAGCTATAAGCTGCATGTCCTATTCGAAATACTCACCAAATGCCGAGAAAATGGCGAAAAATGTTTAATATTTTCGGCTTTTGTTGCTGTCTTGGATGTTGTTGAGTTTTTTATGCGAGAAATTTGTAAACAGACTAAAGAAAATAAGATACCGGGATTAGAGACATTCGTCGGTCCATGGGAGTACGGCAAAGATTATTATCGTCTTGATGGTAAAACGCCGAAAAATCGACGACACGATATGATTACAAGTTTCAACAAGCCCGAAAATAAAAGAACCATTGCATTCTTAATTTCGGCCAAGGCTGGAGGTCAAGGTATCAATTTGATTGGTGCTAATCGGGTCATTTTATTGGATACATCTTGGAATCCCTCCAATGACCGTAAGCTATTCAATTTTATCTTTATTTACAGGAAGATAGAAAAATAAATTCGGATTTTCTTCATTTTTCTTCTTCTTTTTTTTTCATTAAAATATTTACAGAGCAAAACATATTTCGTGTATTTCGTTTGGGTCAGAAAAGAGTGTGCTACATTTATCGACTTTTGGCAATGGGAACAATGGAAGAAAAAGTTTATTCGCGTTCAGTAACGAAACAAGCGATGAGTTGCCGAGTTGTAGATGAACAGCAAATAGATCGACATTATAATATGGCCGAATTGACGGAATTATACACGTAAGTATTTCCTGGAATTTTTATTTTTGATTAGAGCCAAGCAACTGAATGTCATTGTAAATGTATTTTCACCACAATTAGATTAACTATTCCAAAAATGGAAGATCGCGAAACGCCAAACTACCCACATGATGGTCTTTTAGCTCATTTGTTACGCAATTACCCACATATGGTTTATAAATATCATGAACATGATTCATTGTTGGAAAACAAAAACGAGCAAGATCTCAGCGAGGAAGAAAAGGCTGAAGCATGGAAGCAGTACGATGACGATGTTAAACGTAAGAATGAAACGAATATGGGGCCGTATGGCAATAATATCGGCATGTTGCCCAATTATTCAAATCTTGGTCCATACGCGACATCATTTTACAACAACTATAATAATTTATCGGGCATTAGCGGTTTGAATTATCCATATAATCCGTATTCGCAATATTCATTCGGTACTGATTATAATCCGTTGCGTTTTAATGATTATGCCGCGTTTTATAATAAATTAATGAGCTCTCCATTGAATTATAATCAATCGTCGACAAGTCCGAATTTATTGTCACCAAATCATCCGACACCGGTCACCAGTCCGTCGCCTCATATGAATAATTTTTCTTCATCGCGAAATTGGATGCAATCGAGTGCATCGGCCGCCTCTTCATCACCATATGGCAATAGCCTTTTATCATCTCTTGCACAAACATCGCCCACCCATATTAATTCGATTATGAATAACTTCTATAATACATTAGGCAACGGTAATACGTCAAATTTTTCATCATTGTTGCCATCGACCAGTGGAAATCAAACAACGGCTACCGATGGAGCGCATGATTTTGGTGATATAGGTGCATTAGCATCGTATCTACAACAACAGCAACAATTATCTAATATGGCCGGAACATCGGGAGCCACATCACCCAGTATTTCAACATCAAATATGGCCAGCGGAAATGGAAATGGTACGTCACAAGGACCGAACGCAATGCGAAATCCAATATTGACAAAAGAGTTATCGATTACAAATCGAAATCCAATTTTGGACAAATTCAACAATTTGCTCAATCCAAGTATTCAAACTAGTGTCATAACCAAATCAACAACCACAACCAGTGTAGTGACATCACAAAGCCCAATTACAGTTGTTAAAACCGTATCGGCTGGAAGTCCAACCACTGTAACCGTGAACAGTACCACAAACCGAAACAAATCTTCAGAAACAAATGTTTCATCGACGAAAGACAAAAATGGCGCATCAAAGCTAACGATCACAGAAGTGAGTAGTTTAGCCCGAAAATCTCCGGACGCAAGTTCTTTGTTGGCCAAAAAATCGATTGAAAATGCCAATGGAAATCCCGTTACTTCGACAATAACAGACAAAGCCAAGCAAACGACATCGATACAAAAACCTTCGAACAGCACTAATATGGGCATCGTTTATCCGGCATCGAAATCAGTGGCTAAATCTTCGGCATCACTTTCAGATCGTAGCCAATGGCTAAAGATAGTCAATCAACCAACGACCACAAGTAAACAATTCAAATTCAATTCGTAAAAATGAACAGATTTTATTTTCGAAACGTAATTATAATATTTTATGCTCTTATTAAACAGAAGCCGGATCAGAAACTGCTGCGAATAAAACAACAACAGCACAGCCCCAAGCTAATATCATTCGACGGTCCAATTTTGCTGGTGTTTCAACTTCACCTGGAGTTGCGAGTCGTAATGCCGTGTCCACACTCACAAATAACAGAGAAATTACTGTTACACAAACGCGTGGAGCATTGCCTCCGGTCAGTAACAGTATTACCGTTAGTCCGATCAGCAATACAGGACCCGTTCCGAAAAAACCTCACATTAGTAATACTGCCCCTCAAGTTGTTTTATCCAAAGTAAACAATCCGATACCGACGAGCCGAACAACAAGTCCGGCTGTCCCAGTTGCTCTTAGCAAAGCACCACAACCACTGATATTGACTAAAAACAATATGAATAGAGTGCCGGCTAAACAAACTGTTCCAGCATCACGAACAAATAATCCACAACAAGCAACGCCAACAGTTAAAACACTCGTCTCAACTTCGACCCTACCACGCGTGAATGGAAATCCAAAAACACAAATGCCAGCTCCACGGATTGTTCAAGGAACGATACCAATGAATGCCAAGATTCAATCTTTATCGAATCAAAGCGGCAATAATAATAATAAGCCTCAAAGTCCAACACAACAATTGACCAAAGTAGTTTCAAGTGCAGCTCTGAAACGTCCACAAACTATGATCACGGGCATTCAGCCAATAAAAAAACAGAAACTATCCTTGGGGCAGAGTTCAACAGCATCGGTACGTTTGAATCTTATTGGTTTTCTGTAAAAAAAAAAATTAATTTTTTTTCTATTTTTCTCAATTTAACAGACATCACGCGGCAATCAACCACCAAAACAAGGTGTCTTACAAGGTCTTCGAATGTCATCAAGGCCGCAAACAAATCAAAAACAAAATTCACAAAGTAAGACCTAATTATTTTGAGAAATTCTAAATTATTCTCAACTTTTTTAAAAAATTGGAATTTTATTCACAGTTTCCCCAGTCGAAATCGTTGAATTGGATTAAAGGTTTTTTTGTGGTTTTCGCCAAATGCAAACGAATCTCAACGAATTTAATAAAATTGGATTCCATTGTTTTCTGTTTTTTTTTTTGTTGTTGTTGTTGATAGTTTTCGAAAAACCATCGCCTTTCGATTTCTTTTTTTGTCTAATTTTTTCAATACATTCGACAAATTGGAAGTTGGAGTATTCCGCAAATAATAATATAATAAAAATGTTCGATTCAGAGTATTGAATCGTTGTCATTTGTCAACAAAGTTCCTATTAAAACGGAAAATGAAATAAAATTAGTTTTTTGTTTGGCTAAAATGCTAAAAGAAAAAAACACAGAATTGAAAATGTATGAATTGATTTCTCTGTGAGAAATTATTTAATTAAAATACACATTAATATTCTGTAACAGTTCATCATGATTATTTTATTGTTTAAACAGATAAAAGGATAAAGAATAAATTAAAAAGAAAAAAACGAGGAATAAATTAATTGTCATTTGATGAATTAGAATAATTTAGGGAGAATTTTAGCTGATTAATATCATTATGTGTGGGTGTGGGTGTGTGTCAATGCTTGGGAACTTGAAACATCAATGGAAAATAAAATATCTGGTACGAAGAACGGATGAAGATGATGGATGGGAAAACAGATGAAATCCATTGGTTTTGTTCCGGAGAATGTATAAATTCGATAAATAATAAAATAATTTAATTTAATTAATAATCTGTAAATTATTTCAAAATCGACTCAAGTTCATTCATAATAATTTAATTCATTGTAAAAATAACGTAAAAATCTAACTTTTAAAATTAACAGTGTCCGACGCCAATAATAGATAATTACTATTTCTTATGTTCTGATTTACATATCTGACTCAATTTATGATTAAGTAAGATTTTCAACCGAAAGAAAAAGATTTAAGGCTTGAAATGCTCTTCAACATAGAAATGAAAATAAAAACATTTATTGGGAAAAAAAGGAGACACAATAGACACCGTACACCACTACAACAGTTCAATTTTTTTTTACAATTTTTCTATTTTTCGCGTTCGTTTTGAATGAACGTAATTTTAGCTAAAAATCGAAATGCTATGGAATATAAATAGATAATAATTATGAAAAATGATTAACAATAAAACGATTTCGATTTTTTCTGTCAATTATTAATATTTCCATATGAAGTCAGATCAATTTCATTATTTTAGCCTTGCTTACCTTAATTATCACACTTTTTACTGATTTGGCCTTCTTCTGCCTAAGGAACTCATTAAAATCGATTGGAATGATTGTGTGTACTCTGAATGAGTTTATTCGCCCTTTTTTTCGTTGACAATAAAAATCAAAACACACCAATGTGGAAGATGGAACTAAACGCTAAATTCTTTATTTAATATTTCTTATTGAATTTTGACAATATTTTTGTTTTTTTTTTTAATTTTACAATTTCGATAAAACGGAATGAAAGATGAATGTAAACTGAGTTTGAACTTATTGAACAATCCATTTTGGATAATTGTCGTTAAGATTTAAAACCAATAAAATGATTTGCTGTATGCATGAAGAATGAAAATAGTTGCGTAATATTGAAAGCTGGCGAAATCATCGTTGGATCTGGGCGTTCCATCTTAGATTGAGGTTCAGGTTTCAGATTTCAAAAGCTTCTATCCGATTTGGAAAAAAAAATTGTTCATCATTTAATTGAAGCACAAATGGAAATAAAATAGCGAAAACACGTACCATGGATGCAATATCGGATGAATATCGATTGTTGCTATTCCATTGATAAAAACACTCGGCGAAGTTGGTTGATGGCCGCAAATTTATTACACTTTGGGCATCTCGGGTGGTTTCGAAGCGCTCTATGAATGCATGCAGTGCAAAATATATGCATGCATCCTATGGGACCCGAAATCAATTTTCCAGCCAATGTTTCGAGGCAAATCGGGCACACGAATTTAGCATCATCATTATCACCGTTCTCAGTTTTATTGGGCCATTGTTCACCGTTTTCATGAATTTCCATTGCAACTTCAAGAATAAACGAATCATTTTCGCTGAACCCATTCCGTGGATTGAGCAGCTTGTTCCATGAAATGACATCCAGCGCATGTTCAATTTTTCCGAATTTAAATTCTTTTCTTTCAATTTTTGCGCAAACCCGGCCAACGTTTATTTTAGATGTAACCATTTTACAGGTCAATGTTGCCACAATACGTTCGGCCTCTGGTCTAAATTTTATTGTGGAACTTCGCAATTTGATTTGTAGAATATCCTCACCTTGACCGTTACGATTTTTTACTTTGCACACGAGCAAACGCCATGAAATATTATTTAGTGTGAATTCCGGTGAACAAACGTCAACAAAACCATGAAGTCGATTCACTTCCAAAAGGAAAGAGAATTTTGTGGAAGCATCGCAGCATCTTTTGATTGGAATCAATGAGACAAATTCATCCTTGAGCGCAGTCTGAAGTGGTGAAGATTTGACAGTCACAATAATTTTGCACGTGTCATTGTAAACATAACCTTGTTTCGGATCAACAAATACATTCCATGGAATAATGTTAATAACGTGACAACAGTTATATTTTGAATCAAATACAAATGTTGGCGACACGACCTCATGTGCCTTTCCATTCCATTTTGATGAAATGATTTTCGTGGTAAAGTTTGCTACAATTGCCCAATTGTCTGGTCTGTCATCATCATAGGAATATAAGGAAACACCAACATAATCTGGTTGCATGCCGCTCTGAAATGTTGCGTTTTGTAATTTTGCTTTGCTCAGCACGATGCACCACGGATTTCCACGAACGTAAAGTGGATCCGATCGAAATTCTATGAAATCTTTCATGTTCTTGAGTGCAATGTTGTAATGAATTTCGTCAATGTTCTTATTTTTGTCAAAGAATTGAGCCATCTTGAACAGATTTTTTGTCTCTTCAACGATAAAATAATCAATTCTTGAATGTGATATTATCAAAAACCTTAACCTTGCTTTAATTTTTTGGCTGTCTCACATTGCCGAATGCAAATGTCAAAAACAAAAGCATTTTATATCTGAGATATTGGCGATAGTGCAGAGAGTCAGCCAATTGACATACAATGACAAGTATTTCAAAAAAATGATCCTCAAATGATCTTTGAAGTATTCAAATTTCAAATACGATTAAATTACACTGGAAAAAAGAGTTTTATTGCTGAGAAGTTATTGATAAACAAATCAAGAGGCAAAGCATACAGTGTGTCAGGAATTTATCGGCTTATTCTTTTTCCTGTTTAAATTTGTCCCAATTGTTTAATATTTTCGCTTCGTTATTA